>JAHZMZ010003050.1:0-10539 GCA_027743805.1 Lepidocyrtoides sp. E14 | reverse complement strand
TATGTTAAATTAATAATATCAATAATATCATTACTCAGCTCTGTTTTTCTTAAAAATTCTCGTTGTGCCCCAATCTTGTTTTTTTGTCTTTATATGTTGTAGCATTTTTGCAGTGCCAAAAAATGTATACTTAAATTCACTGTAGATCTGTCACCTCTCGTATTTTAGCGTAAAACAGGCAACGAGAATTTCAATTTGCTATCATTTCATTCACAGCAAAGCCATGTTGGTCGGGATTGAATTGTGCATTATCCCAGAAAGCCGTAAACAAGCAGCAGCAACGCTATTTCTTCATCATACCATGCATGTATATTTAGTTACGTTTACGTATGCATATTCATTTTTCCTTTATGAGCCGCAGGATCTTCTAGTATTTTGATCGTTTGCTCTCATTTTTTTTAAATGTTTTTTTTTATAACGCAGAGTAATATGTTGTGTATTATGTTCGTTTGTTTGATACTATTTCACAAAGAGTGAAATGAAACAAACAACAAGAAAGAAACAAAAACGAACGGTGCGGTCTTTTGACTCCTCTCTGCTCTTGTCTCTCTCTCTCTCTCCACTGATTATTGAGAGTGCTGGTGTTGGTTTTTATTGAAAGGATAGGGGTAAAAATACTTACTACATACTTTTAAACATTATTGTTGTAAAAAGGGACAGAACAGAGACGAGACGAGAGAGGGCTAAAGGAAGAGAAGAGCGAGTGAGCTGTGAATGGTTTGGTTGATATAATATACTTTACTTATTATTACACGTATATACATACATGCATACGTAGATAATATATCCACATAAAAAGCAAAAAAAAAACTATATAATATTGTGCTCTCAACACACAAACACACAGTCAGATTCATATAATTACATGACGGGATGGAAATGGTTGAATAGAAAAATGAACTGTGTGACTAAATAACTACATGGATTACTTATGTGCATTGCAACAAACACAACACCACAACACGCATCATATTATTATTTGTAGCTGTTATACATTATGCATGGCAGTTAGTATTATATTGGGCTGTACGTAAACATAATTTTTTTTTGTATATGTACAAAACAATATAGTTTTCTTGGTTGAGTTTGGCAGGAGGAATGGATGGATAAATAAATGGCTATACACAGAAAAATACATAATATGCCCAAAGAGTAATATGCAATGTTAATGCCTTCTTCATCTTCATAATATTCTTTCTTTCATGTAATATGTGCATTCACTCTTCTTCTGCCTGCCTGCGTGCCTATTATTTTTGGGAGAATTAGTTAGGATTTCTACGTTATTATGTGCTTGAGTGCTAATAAAAATCCGCTGCTGTTGCCGTTGTTGTGCTTGTGCTCCTGTGAACTCAACTTCTCTTTATGTCTCTGATGGTTGCTGATAGTGGCGGTGGTGGCGGCGATGGCGATGATGATTATGATGACGATACGTTGAGAAGTTTTAGTTTTTTTGAGGAAGAAGAGGTGATGATGATGATGATGATGATAATATTATGCTGATGCGGCAGCAGCAGCAAAAGCAGCAGTTCTTCCACACACACACACACAGAAATACAAAATGTAAATGTATTAATGGTTTTGATGATGCTGCTTGCTTCAGCACTCATTTGTGATTTTATTGGGAGCTTCTTCAATAATAGGATATTGAATAGATAGGTGGATGATGAGTTGAGTGAGGAGGATGTAGATTGGAGGAAAAGTCATTTATTGTGATATGTAGTGTCTTTTTATTGAGTAGTTGTAGTAGAATATTGCAAATTGGCAATAAGTAAAATAAAATAATAATAAAAAAGTACAAGGATTTGTATTTGATTTTTATACACATTTTTACACACACACACACACAAAAATTGCAACTCATCATTTGTATGTTGCATGTATTATTTGTATTTCATTGTGAGAAAAAAAAACATGGAGCATGAGTACGTACACAGATAACAGGAAGGATTGACAGTAATTAAGCTTTAATTAGCTGAAAAAATAAGTACGCAAGGATAGTGTGTGTATGTTCATCATGTTAAGTATCGACTTGTGTGATAGTGAATATTGGAAAAGGTAAGGAATCAGGGGAAATATATCAATAAATTTACTACGCATATTGATTACAGTATTTTATATGTATTTTTGTGTATTATTGTGTGTTATATGCATGCATACGGACTAAACTGTGATAAGTGGCTAGTTAGTGTGCAAAGGAAAACTGTGGTGTGAATTAGTTCCCTTTTTTTTTGCTTACGACAAAACTTTAAAGCTACAACCTTGCTAGCGCACTATCGAAATTATTAATATTAAAGTTGTCAGTGTTGTATTTGGTGACGTACATTATTGACAGGTGGAATTTTTTTGAAAAAAGTCAGTTGAATACATTTTAATTTGGGTATGTGACTATTCTGCAAATCTGCAAAAGTGGCATGAAACTAGAATATTATTTATGATTAAAGTGGGCTGCATTTCTTCACCATTAAAAAGTCTGAGTCTGAAAATACTTTTACTATCAATAGCTGGCACTATGTATCATAATGAAAATAGTGTACTACCCCCACTTTCACTTTATGTATGTCTAAAGTTTAGTTAGTATTAAGCTGCGTATTGAGTAGACTGAATCCGATCCGGCTTCTATGCTGTCAACTGACTAACTTTTGTTGTGAATGAACACGCGCAAGTTGTGTAGAAGTAGAAGTACATGCAACATGCGCGTTATAAAACGCATATAGCTTGCATGGATATCAGATACCTGTATGTACAAAATATGAATATTATGCAGTGCAAGTTGCAGTTATTCATCCTTTTTAGCAGTAATTAGCAAATCAACTGCTTGGAATTTATTGCAGTAATGAAATAATAGCAGTAAAGTTAAATTAATAATAATAATGTCACGTGGAACAAAGCAGTTAAAGAAAGGACATGTCGTGTGAAAAAGGCAAGATTGATGCAAATTGTTGGGTGCTGTGGTGAGTGCATCTGTGTTATATCTGACTTGACCGTTTTGCAGTGTTTGCACACGTCGCTGTGACAGAAAATGTTTGATTGAAATGAAATGTTTGACACTGCCAGCCTGGACAGTGCAGCAGCATAATATCATCTGGGAGAACGCTTTTTGTTTTTACTGATCATGTCATGGAAAACGCTTCCGATCGCCTCTTTTTCCAGTTTTACTTTGTATTTTCTCCAAAATTATGCTTTTCATTTTAGCAGTAACTCTGCAGGTGCCTGTTCGATGTGGTCTTCGATTGATAGTATAATGTTATGGGACTTACACTGAGTTGGTTATTTGCGTGTTTTTACAAAGTGATGTATGGAGTGAATGAGTGAAGGAAGACTGCATAAGTAAATGCATTTTTAGTTTTTCTGAATTCATGGCAAGGATTATTTATTAACTGATGATTTTGACTTTTTGACTATTTCAGACTTGTAAGGACGAGGAACCATTAATTGTGACAGAAAGTAAAGAAAACGGCCAACTCAATCATGGAAGACGTTGTAGATTTGAGCGTAAAGTACGAATTTCAATTTATTAACGGTTTTTATATGTATATTGGTGCACACATTAAGTTGAATTGGGTGTGGAACTAATGGTTGTAATTTTTTGTAGGAAAGACAGTCCTGCAGCAACACCAACCCCGCGGCAAGATGTTTTGTCACCTGACACTGCTATGGGAAGTCCGAGTCCTTTCACTATGCCTGCTCTTAATCTAAATCTTCCCCTTAATATTCCGCATCTTCCTAATCTGCCAAATTTGGGACTACCAATACCATTGGCGGGTATTCCTCAAATCCCGGTACCTCCTGATCTAAGTCGTTTTATGAATATGCTAAGTGGTGCTGGAACAGTTGTCGGGACATCAAGAATAGACGGCAGAGAAAGTTCATCAAGTACAGGGAGCAGTAGGAGTAGTTCCGCAGGAGTTGTACAATCATTATCATCTCATTCTCTTTCGAATCCTCAACTTGTTCCAGCCGCCAGTAGTAGTTTGTGGGGTCCANCAGCCGCCAGTAGTAGTTTGTGGGGTCCAGCAAATGCAAGGCAGACTTCCATTTCAGCGGGAATAAAGCGAAAAAAGGAACCGGATACGTATGTTCCCGACGGAAATGTTGACGTCAATCGTTCTAGTTTACCGGTGAGAAGGAGCCTTCGTCCAAGAGCTGAAAGAAGTTACGCTGAAAGCCCGGATATAGTCGTAGATTACGAGGATGAGCCCCCAACTAAAATAAATGGCAATGGAGCGGCTGTAAATGGATGCGAAGAAGAGTCAGACAGTGATTGTGGGGAAATGCCTCCACTGCCACCGACCAAGGTAGGAATTCCAATGTCATGAATAGTAAAATAATACTTTACTGTGTTTACTTACCAAAATGTTACAAAGCAAGAATTAAAATGTATTGGTTTTCTTCCTAGGAATTGTCTGAAGATGAAGTCCGTGATAGAGAAAAAAATCTAAGAAAGTTGAAACAAAAACTAAGAAATGAAGAGATGAAACTAGTCGTGCTGAAAAAAATACGCCTATCACAACAAATGAAAGAAAATGTTTGTGTACCTCCATCCAGTGCTAGTACTAGCAATAATAATACAGGGCAGAACTCCGCTATACCCAGTCCAAAAGGTGCTTCTCTACATTCATCCCTCTCACAACAACCAAATGCCCATAACCATCAATCGCTCACACAGCAGCAGCAAATTGGAAACCAAAATCATCTTCATAACCTTCAGAATTTGCAAAACTTGCAAAATCTACCTAACCTGCAAGGTCTTCACTCACAAACACTACAATTACCTGGTGTGAAGGGACGGGCATCCCCAAAGTTAAGTTCAAATGGGCCAAGCAGTAATGGTGCAAGTTCTAGAGATGGTGGTTTAAATTTATCTCATTTGGGAATGAGTGGGCTCTTTGCTAATCCTCATTTAGCTGCTTTGGGTCCTATACCAGGGCTTAATATGCAGACACCTTCAGCTTCCCACAGTGGTAGTTCACGGCCAAATCAAAATAGTTTGCAGAACTCTAACAAAACCATGTCATCTGCCAAGGTTTCTACCTTATTGAAAGGGGTAAGTGCGCTAAAAGTCTGACACTTGACACTTTTCATCGGAATTAGGCCAAAAATTTAAAATGTTTATTTATAATTTTTTAGCAACCTGCTCCTGCAAGAAGTTCCAGTATGCACCATTCACAACCTCCACCCCCGCCACTGATGATGGCTCCACAAAGATCATCCAACAACAATATCCCACAACATTTATTGATGGCACAGCAATCTCTATTACGAGGTAAGCTGAAACTGTTTTTGAAGAGTCGATGCTCGATATATGGTCGCAAAAAAAAAAAAAGATTAGTTCACACACCAAAAAACGATCGTATATTTCAGGTTCTAGAGGTTCGCAAACTGCTACTAATATGATGATGGGATTCTCTAACCCACCGGGTGCCGTGCCACCCCCGACGGTATCACCGGCAAGTATCCCTGAAAAATATGAAAGACCAAAGGAAGCACATTCCTCTTCTAGTTCGAATGCTGCACAGCAGGTATGTCAAGATAAAGTTTTAAAAGCAAGAAAATAAAAAACAAGTAATAAAAGTAATTATTATTAAGGATAGCTAGAGTCATTCGTTCCTTTTCAAATTAGTGCACACAAAAATGTGTTTAATAGTGCTGACGATGATGCGACATAAATTGATGGTTATTGGTTATTTTTATTACTTTCTTATGCTGTCTTAAAAACAGCCTGCAATACCTAGTACGAGCAATCTGGAAGGAAAAAATGCCAGCTCAACTTCAAATGTAGTTAACTTACCTTCCACTGTGACATCCAATTCTAACTCTAACATGATTGGTGTTGGTAATCAAAGCAGCAGTAATAGCAATAATTTAGGAGTCGCTTTGACTCCTTCTGTTGATCAGGTGGGTTGAAAAAAAACGAGCAGTTTGTGGTTTTAGTAGTTGAATTGTTGCCAGTAGAACGACTAGAAGATATTACGCTAATCCGTTGTAACCCTGATAAACTGAATCTTTCTGTAGTTAATAATAATTAATTACCCCGACAAAGCAGCATGAGCAGTGTAACATTTTCGTTCAAATTCTCAATATAGTTCGTAGCTGCGTAGTGTAGTATTCGTTTGCTGATAAAACCGCTGAGAATCTCATCATGTATTGTGTACATATTTATTTTAGTTAAATGTGAATACAAACTCCTGTAATCTTTCCAAAAAAATAATACATGTAACACTTTTCAAGTTATATAGTTCTAACATAAATAGGTGCGAAAAGAGTAAGATGCATAATAATAATATAACTTTTCTGGTCTATGTACTCTTTGTTGAAATTCTATTTTTACAGAATAACGTTTCTAATTATGTTTGTAGACATGCACGGCTTAAATGCACTTGATAAATGTATTGTAGTGGCTCTCTTTCCTATTTAGCTTGCAATAATTAAGTACAATATTAATAATTTTAATGCATTCTTGTAACAGGCTGAAAGACGGCACCGGTTATCGACAGCCCCAGTTGCTGACGAGCAGTAAAGGACTGAATGGTATGATGTTTAATTGTAATATAATAATCATGTTTCTTTTGACCGATGTGCAATACAAATATAATTTTTGCATTGTTTAATTTCAGGAAAAGTAATATGTGAGCAATGCGTGACGTCAAATGTCAAGAAAGCTCTAAAAGCAGAACATACCAATCGGTTGAAAACAGCGTTTGTAAGAGCGCTGCAACAAGAACAAGAAATTGAGCGTGGTGGCTCAGTGAATGATACGGCGACAGTGACCCCCACTCCAGTTGTTGCAGGAAGCAGCGGACGAAATGGATCTACACCTTCTCCTAGTTCAGTTGATCGACAGTCGCCACAAGTATCTACATCGTCTAGGAACAGGACCCCAACGCAATCTCCAGGTCTTGTTCCGACAGCAGTGACCTTGCCAACGTTGCCTATACCGTTGGCAATGATTAGGAATGATAGAAATTATCATCAGGTTGGTGATCAGTTAAAAGCTTAATCACGCTCGTATAAAATGTGTACCTATGGAATGATTTGACAAAGTATTGACGATGCAAAAAAAATAAAACTTTTACAGGACAAACAGCGTGAAAGGGAGCAACGGGAAAGGGAGAAAGAATATGAACGGGAAAGAGAACGAGAGCAACGTGAAAGAGAACGTGAGCAACGTGAAAGAGAACGAGAGCAACGTGAAAGAGAACGAGAAAGAGAGCAGCAGCGTGAACGGGAAAGGGAGCAAAGAGAAAGGGAACGAGAGTTGACAAAGGCCTTCGTCAAGGTACGTGAGCCTGAATCACATTTTAATCATCTCAAAATCTCGTAATTTTATTTTTTCAGAATGAGTATGTATAAACATGTTGCTGACTTTGCAGGAATCTCAATCTCACCGTGCACCTCAAGTGAGAGACACACGTGGATCTTCTCACGGACATAATTTGAGTCGTCACTTGCATAATGAAAGCCAACAGGCTTTACAGGCTCTCCAACAAGCGCAGCGTCAAGCAGAAGAAAGTGCATTAGTAGCTGCAATGGCACAAGTACAGCAGCAGCAGCAGCAACAACAACAACAGCAGCAGCAGCAGGCTCACTCAAGGGAGCAGTCGTCCCACAGCAGCAGTAGTAGTAGTAGACAGTCAAAAGGAAACTCCTCAAAGGTAAATTTCATGGCAGGATGTCCACCTCCATCATCCACTTCTCATCTGTTCTTTAGGGACCCTCAATACTCTGCTCTAAATGCTATTCTGAGTCAGAGTCAAAATCAAAGTCAGACGATACCAACAAGCTCAAATCAAAACCAGCATCAGCCCAGCAGCCGCAGAGGTCGTCAGGCTGATGCTTCCAGGAGTCAGAGTCAAAATCAGAGCCAGAGTCAAGTTCAAAATCAGGCACAATCACAAAACTCCATTCTAGAGCAGTATAATCAGCAAATGAAGCAAAACGTACGTGATTGTTTACTAGACCGTGTAGTAGCCATTGCGGCTTGTTGTAACTGGCCTCTCTCCCATTTTTGCATTATGTATCTGTAGTTGTGTATCGGATCATGAGAATATGACATTAATCATCATCCTTTATGCCCTTTGGAATATTTCGTGTTAATTACAAGGTTGAGTTTTTCTTTGTAGACTGTGAAACTGCATGTATCATACATACCTATCACATTTTTAAGTCATAATACTCATATATAATTCATGTTGTAGTAGTTTTCAACAACAATATTAGTAAACTTGTTTAGTTTATCGGATTAGTTGATTAGTGGGAATACATATTAACAGCTATATAATATACTCTAGCATTCAAGTAGATTTTCCATTATTAATTTGCAAAAGTAGACCGTGTCATTAAAAGTTTGTAGATTAACCGTAGTAGTTGTAGTAGTAGTTTTTTTGTAGTTGTAATGTTCTTAGTTCTTATCTACACCCACAACCAGATATTATGTATGATGAACCTTGCACTTTCTATTTTTATCTTAAAAACTATTGTTCCAATGTGTTAATATTATTTCTATTATTAATATAGGATCTTCTGAAGCAAATGTCCAAGCAGCAAAGGTTAGATACTGAAGCTGCAATGAAATTCGCAAGTGCAATGGGAGCGGCTAATGCTGGTGGAGGTGGAGGCAATCCTGCAGGTCTCTCAGCTTCTGCTGTAGCTGCTGCAGCCGCGTTACAAGCAGGGATGTTAAGAATGCCTGGAGGACAACTCCCTTCGCTTCCATCTCATTTACTACCTTTCTCGCCACTTTTGTATCCGTACCAGATGGCCATGGCACAGGTTAGTCTCCAAATACCGATTTTCGCATAGATTCTTGAAGTAGTAGTAGTAGTAACAAGTTGCAGACAAATTGATTTTTGACAACGATTTAATTATTACTCTCTCAGGCTGCCAGTGGAAAACAAGTGACTCCTGCATCTTTAGCAGAATTACAAAGACAAGCTGAAAGTTTACAACAGCTCCAAAGGCAATATCTTTTAGATATGATCCCTAACTCTAGAAACTTACCACAAAATTGGAAGACTTAAGGATTTTCTGCAGTAGTTTTATTGCATTTATATATTATTATTATTATACTATATATTCTATAATGTGCACTATTTGGAATTTTAAGTAGTTGATAGGAAAACAAAATACGTACATGCATACATGTTGGTGTATTATCATATTCATATAAGTGCTAGTGTTTTTAAGATATTATATAGTATTCGTACTTGTCAATATAATGTAAAACTTGTTCTTAGATTTTATAATTGGTGTACAGTTTTTTGATCCTTTGTTGAATGTTTACTGGGTTTTCTATAAATATCGTGATTATTGATTAAAAACGAACACAAGCTTGGGCTGCTGGTGTGTCTATAATAATATACGTACAAAAATGGCACGCATATGAATTCAGTGTGGGGGAAAACAACAACTGTACTGTTTTTCCATTCACTTCATGTTTCAATGAAAAATTACCTTGATAAAAAAAAACTAGAAAGTGCTATTGACTTTTATGGAGATGTAAAATCAATTTTTTGAAAGCAAACGAAATGTTCCAACACGAGATTTTTTAGCTGTGTGTGGTTTACTGCCTTTTCAGCACCCATGATTCTGCGTCTTTCAGAGCTTCTGTAAACTCCAATTTTTTTGAATGATAATATGTACATTTTGTTTTATTACTCTAGCTTCATTTATATGCATTTTTGTCGTTTGATTTCCTCATGCATGTGAAAATGTAGAACAGGGAGTGTAGTTTGGAATAGTAGATTAAAAATGCATTTGACAACATTTCAAAACTTTCCGTTTATTTATTTATATTTTATTTGAGGTTTTTGTTAGTATTAGTTTGTTTTAATGTTTCTACTACTGTAGTATACAAAAACCACTGTATACTGTAAAGTAACAAAATATAAGTATCACGAGAAAAACCAATACACAAACTGTTAATTAATAAAACATTTCAATGTGTAAGTACATTTCAATTTTGTTCTTACCAGACACACATTTACTACAAAAATATCTTTTTCTTAAGCATTATTCTTTATCAGCATCATAACATCAAACATCCCGGTCCACACATTACGTTAATTGCAATGAGATTCATTTAATCTTTTTTCTACTATTGCATATATCAAATATAAAAAAGTGCGAGACCAAAGTAAACCCAAACTAGTTGCAGTGCAGTGTTAGCAAATGGTGTAACTCATAAAATTGTCAACGCATGTTTCAATGTACTTGGTATAACCAAAAACTAATAATGTTTTAACATCAAAGTTTCCATTTCATTTCAAAATATACATTTTCAATTTTCACTTTCAAAAGTAGCAAATTTGAAGACGACCATGTAGTAAGTACTGTATTACTGCTAAAGTTTTTGTTTGTAAAGACAATGAGAAGACACATTTGTTTGTAAATCCATTTTTTCATTCACTGTAACTCGTACAGGTTGCAAGAAATTCAATTAAGCATCAGTTACCTCACTTCTCAGTCATTTCAATGTCTCCATTTTCATTTTTCCGTACTTCATTAACAACTGGTTCTTTCTGCTCTGTCTTTGGTCCAGTA
>JAHZMZ010003049.1:0-10518 GCA_027743805.1 Lepidocyrtoides sp. E14 | reverse complement strand
CAACCCCCCCCCCCTTGTACATACTTTACTGCTATATGATAACAGTATGGTGATATTTTACTACCTATATGATACACGTTGCCTCAGTGTTAGTGTGTTTGTCTAGTTATTTAATAAAAAAAAGAAACTGTTGCATTATTTTTTAGCTGACTTATCAATTGTCTGATTCTCTGGTTATGTACGTATAAATATTGTAATTTGTGTTACTGCAATCGCAATCGTGGTGTCTCGTTTTTATGAAACATGGAAAACTTTACATGAGGCTAGTACTACTAGAGTACTTATAATGATTTGTGAATATTATTGCCGACAGAGTTTCCAGTAATGCTTATAATAAGCATATTATATACCTTTAACTAAAACCAAAACAACAACGCGGTTCGGACGACGGTGATTTTTGGTTGGATGCAAACTCAACATAGAAAATGTTGGTTTTGACTTTTGACAGATATGTTGATAGTAGTAGTATCCCTCCATTAATATACATAAAATGTGACTCCTTGCCCGGCAGAACACACAAAGAAGCAAGAAAAAAAGTGTTACTCAGCCTGTCGTCAGCTTTCTCAAGTTTCTGTTTTACAATTATTCGAATTTTCAGAGGCCATGTACATGTGTAGGTATGTATGTATGTATGTATGTAAAAATGATGTTGCAATAATTAAAACAAAGTCAGTATTCATTCACAAAATGCGTCTTTTGAAAATAAGTGAATTATGATCCTTCCCCATCTTGACAAAGCTAGTTATATGTTTTATTGTAGCACTTTCATTTTGGTTTTTTGTGCTTGCATTTATGAATTATACATAAGGTGCACTTTTGTCCATGCTTTAGCAGGCAGCACATTTATCTTCTACTACTGGTGTTAATCCATTCAATATTTTTATTGGAGAGCTCCTTTGGACCACCTAAAATGGTATTAAAATGAACTGAATGCATGGTAAACTGACGCTAAAGCCTTTCTTACGAGAAAGTAAAATGATAAGAAAATGCAGTAAGTTTTATTCCAGCCTGCCATGTCACAATAATGATTTTTTAAAGATTGTTTTATTTTCGTCACCCGATCCCCACTTTGCTTGTTAGGATGTACGTATATGTTCAATTTCTCATTTTACAATTTGTATACCTACATGCCATAATGTACATGAGATGTGTAATAGACATGATGATGAAGCCATAACTTGTCCTCAAAATAAAGGGAGTGAATGAATAACCGCTGCTTAAATTGTGCAAATGCATGGGTATGAATTATACAACTGTTCCCGCATTTTCTATCATGCAAAAAAGGCTATTCATATTTATTTTCTTTAGTTTCTCTCATTACGTACTTCATTTATCTAAAAGTGCCTAATCAAGCGCCGAGCGGTTTCATTCGCCGTTGTCTTGTTTTCTGTGGTGGTTGGTGTTGGGATTCCACTACACACATTTAGACAAATATTTTACTCGGGAAAAGCAGCACTTTGAGAAAATTATCAGTTTAAAACAGCATCAGAAAGTTGAAAGTTCTCGTAAAAAGAGGGTACTAGACTCTACCAGTAGCCTTTGAATATTGACACTGAACTATCTTTATAGGAAATACAAGCAAAAAGCAAATTTTACGTGTGGAAAGTTCGTAACATATTGAACCCGTTTGAAGCGTTTGCATTTTCACTGAAGCTTGCTAAAATGTTCGCTAAAAAGAGAGCTTGGCTTAGAAAGATCTTAAAAGATCCAAACGAACAACCAAAGCGACGAAGTGCTAGGATTCAAAATATAAAAAGGACAAAGATAATTATGGCTTGGAGGGCTAGACGTAAGTACATATTTGATATTTAAATTTATTTGATTAAATCATCTTCAATGAGGACTCAAGTAAGAGTTGAAGACACAGCAGGAATTGCCGAGGTCATGAATATACAGATTAAGTGTGCATCTGATTTCGATTACCGCAGATTAGATTTTTGTTTTTTTCGCATTTGCATATCAGGAAGAAGACCGATAAGATTTGAATCGTCAGGGTTGATATTTGTGCATAGTCAGTCGAACCGCTGTTAAGTGAAAAACACTCCATAAGTCTGCAAGTGCAAGTATGAAGCAGATAGGATTAATTTTAGAAAAACTGTCAAAATTATAAATTATCTCAAAACTAAAAATTGGGAAAAAGATATTGCAGTTGTGGAACTTCTTTTAGGTGCTCTTTTTTTAAGATTGAGAGAGTGATGCTAAACGAGATAAACTTGTGGAAATATTAAGCGACAAATTTTTCGGATTTTACCGTTTTCTATTAGAAACCATATTATGTGAGTTTACCATCATCAGCTATATTTCATTCAGTTTCAAGCATAGTAATTTGTTAAAGTGTTTGAGTACTTTGAATACAAAGAGATATAAATAGATCGTATAGATGGAGTAAACTACATCTTTAACCTTTTGTGCAAGCACGTTCACGGCTTGAATGCTGTAAAATTTAGATAAGGACATCACAACGCACAAATTTTGTGAAGATGCATGTACTAATGTGCGTGTTTGTGTTTCATATTCATGAATAAGTGTAGGAAATTGTATGCGCACAAAGTAATGCGACATTGTTTTGTAAGGTTCCAACTTTGAAAAGTTCAACTTTATTAATGACCAATAGTGCATTTAGTCCAACTCATAGTTCTAAACTACCTAAAAATTGCTATACGAAACAGACTGCATTTACACTACATTTGTAAACTTTCCTCATGTTATTTTCAAGAATAATGTTTAAAATACAGTACAAATGTTTGTGATACAGACGCATTAATGGACATGGAATTTGGTTTTCTGTCAGGAGATGCCGTGAAAATCCCACCAATTCCGAACGCTGCTCCAGTTGAGCCTGTTGCGGATAATGGCGCAATAGAAGTGCCTCAAGCTTCCGGAGACCGATTGACGGTTCAAATGGGAAGAGAAATATATCGCCCAGTGTCTCTAGAATATCGGGAATCTGGTATAACCATTTTTGCTTTCGAGGTCAAGGGTACAGATGTAGGGACTTCTGACCAGCAGCTACAACCATCTGAAGAGGAAGAAAACGATTGCGATCCCTTGGTAGGGTCTGTTCCTATCCCTTTGATCGACTGAATCATTGGCGTACTAAATTTCCTTTTTTCTTGAAAAAACACATTTTAAAAAGTGAAGATGTAATTTTTGCAAAACCTAACAACACACGTACTAAAAATAAATCATTCACTGACATTGAACTAATCATAAATTGTATTTTACGTGTATCTACATGATCTAAATATCGACGCGTATCTGCTTGCATTTTCCCACAGGAACTTACATACATTACATGCATACTTCAAAGCATTTTCATCAAGGCTGTCAATAATTATCTTCATAGAGTTTTACAGGATGGGCAACCTACATACTTGGAATATTATAAGTTGTTCTGTCTGACTGCAAAACGTGCATCCTTATTACCGCAGCAATTCAATCATGCATTTCTATATTATGGTATTTTTTCATTGCATAATCGGTCTTTTTCCATTTATTGGTGCAGATTGCCACAAGCGGAGGAAGTTAAAAGATGGCAAACTTGCCATAGAACATTTATTTCGTATCATCATTTTGTAAACTGTGTGTAGGTTAGTTACACTAAAACTTTTTTATCCTTGTGCTTAAATTTTTATGTGTTTGAAGATTAGATTACGATTGTACACTGATTTAAACATGTTTAAGTAGCTAATTCATGGTAGGTTTGGCAAACTTCATGTACTTGTGTGCATTCATGAATTTTTATTTCTATGCATTTTCCAAATCAGGGTTGCTACTGGTGTTGAACTTTTTTTTAAATTTGCATTTTTGCATAAAATGGCCCCATGGATTTCTTGGCATAAAAGTTTGTATTAACATAACATGATCATGACCACTCAAAAAGAGAAATGAATCAAGCCAAGAGAAGCAAATCTGCCATATTTTTTGTATGACTGACAACGTAATGTAAATGATGCTTGTTATTATCTATAGTCTGTTGCGTCGAGGGAATCACTCATTACCAGAAGAAGAACATCAGCAAGAAATGCCAAAAATACAATCATTTGAGATGTATGTGATGAGAGAACTGTAATTTATAATATATCACGCAATCCACTTAGCTGTGTAGTTTTAATGCCTTCACCCTAACCATCAAGGTCGGTTTAATTGTTTATAAAAAAAATGAAATGAAGAGTTTGTTAGGCATTACTTACAAACTTGCAAGGTCTGTCTGTAGGCTAAGTAAGGATATACACAAGTAAATTTAGATACCAAAATATATAATTTTATATGTAAAAAACATCGCATCCGACTACAGTCTTACCATGCATAATATATTTGATCCAGAGCCGTGATGAATTGTCCCAACTCATAGTTTTATCTCTATTTTAATACGTATTCCAATATTAGTTCGCCTGAAGTAAGATATTTGCGCTTGAAGTTTGGCAGTTGGAAACCTGGATGAAAACCTAAAAATAGGTAAGTTTTGCAAAGAAGGCAGTATGCTAAAACCGGAATACTCTACCCTCCCACTGTCACCATTTTTATGAGCATTCTTTGTAAAAACCAATACTGTTTGGCATAAGCAGCTTCCACAAATGAACATTATTATAAGGGAAGAAAGGAGAATAAACAAGTAAGTATATACAAGACAAGAAATAACCAAATTTGTACTTAATTATAGCGTGAGTAAAAATGTGTATGACACGTACATACTTATGTACATCATCTGAACATTCTAAACACCGGGTTTGTACAATAGCAAACCTCTTGCAATAAAAAAGATGTAAATGCATGTAGGTATTCCTATTAGCGTCAGATGAAAGTTGACAGCAAAGCCAAGCATATTTTTTTTACTAAAAATAAAATCAAACAGATCTCTTGGTGAGGGATCGCTTTGCATTCGTTTTTACCAACTATCACTGCAGGAACATTGCTAGTGACTGACTGGTGACGTGATGTGTATGTACATTGTAATGTGTAGTTGGTATGTGTTACTTTTTTGATCTTTGATCCCTTCTGGTGACATAATTTAGTTTGCTTGTCAAAATGAACTTTTATATCGATGTCGACAAGCTTTACGGTAACATTCTCTTTCCGTTCGTATTTTTGTATTAATTGATTGGTTTGTCGCCTTGACGGCATACTATCATTGTCTACATAATAAAGTGTTAGAAGAAGTCATAAAAAATACACACTTGTATGAAGCAAAACACTTTGCACTTTGGGTTCAGTAGAAGAATCAGTCATTCATACAAAAAATGTGCATGTACAAAATATTTAAGTAAGGATGACGTGTTCTTCTTCCTTTCAGTGGTGTGTTTTTTGTGGAGTGTAGCTACTTTTTAGTGGTCTTCATGATGATGATGATGGAACAAAGGTAAATTCTGGTTAATCATCATCATCCATCAGTTCCAAACAATCATAAAAGCTTTTTATGCAAAAAATAAAACCCATAATTATGCGCTACATAATATGAAAAAGTAGCAATTAAATTTTTTAAAGTTCCAATGGGCTACATAATATATTACAATAATATTGGGTTGTTGAAATACAATTGCCGATTATACCTACTACGACTGATGAACCCCGTAATGTGGAGAGTATTAAGCATGCATGTTCAATTTCTACAATATTAAAATTATTGCACATGCTTGGAATTTTGAAGTATAATATCCCATATAAAAATCTTAATGTTGGTAGTAATGACAATAGAGTATCGATAATTAGTCCAAAACATAATATTATTTTAAAAATTACCTTTAATGACTCACATTTGTAACCTCATAATAACTGAACCGGCATGAATAAAATCAGTGCAGCAGCAAGCTAAAGCTGGGCCAATTTTATTTGTTAAGCAAATACCTGTGGAAGAGGAGTTTGTTTTATACTCACTCACTCATGTTTGCTGTATTACATGTAGGATGATTGTTCATGTGAGTATAAAATTTCCAAAGCGGGATGAGTAGTGCACAGCCAACAGCAGCATGCATTTAAGTAGCAAAATTTATGTAAATGGTTTCATATTTTCTGTTGTTTGAGGACATAAACAAAAATAGCAATCATCGTGCCATTTTTTGTATTTGCGTCGGAAACCATAAAATTAAATCTGAGCTCAGACATTAATTAAACTTGTTAACAAAACTGCGTATTCATTTATTTCAAGTATTTTAGAATTGGGACCCGTGAATGTGTCAACTTTAGGTAGATAATCACCCAGCTTGTTAGTTATTGAATTAAAACAACTGGCTGGCTTGCTATAAAACAAAGATTTGACACATTTCAAGTCTACTTGTAGTAACACAAGATGATCTCTAAATGGTCGTCGAGTGTGTACACTTATTCAATTGAATCCCATAGCATCTCAAAAAAAAAGCTCTTGCTGCGTTGAAAGCAGAAAAAGGGAATGTTGACTTTTTTTCAAACAGTAATAAAAAAGTTGGGTCAATAGTAGCACCGCTCTTGTCTTGTCACCGTAATAAAACATACTTAAATATTTATTGGTTAATCTGTAGCAATCAGCAAAGCTACAATGACAACAACAACATTGAAAGTAGGTACAGCAGACATGATATGTAAAAAATATATATATAATAATTTGGTGATATGCTTGCAGTATTTTTTTTTCTTTCTTGTTACATCGCATTGCATGAGCGATTAGTCATTCACTCCATTTTCATTTCTCAACAAATCGAAAAAAGGTGAATGAATAGTGTGGCTGTTGTTACCAGTTAGCATTACATGGATTTTTCTTTGTTTGTGTTGCAGTCAATTATTTAGGCAGTATGAACAGGCAGTTCAACAAAATACCTTACTCAAATGAAGCAGCATTCAATGCACCCTTTTTACCTCTGAAAAGTAAGTATGATACTCTAGCTAGTTTAACCACTCTTTTTGGTCGTGATTTGTTATACGCGTCGTGTCGTTTAGAGCAAGCAGGCAGAGGAAGGAAACCAGTGTCACGTTGCTACGTGTCTATTAAAAAAAACACACACACGCCCATACTGATTACTAGTTATATCTACTGTAAAGTTAAAATTAAAATATCTCAATTATGTGGTTCTAGGTCTACGACTAGCACAGCTTAATGATTGCATCATGTAATAATGTCTTTGTATATTTCTACCACTGCTACAAAACGATAATAATGATAATGTGCTGGTTTTCAATTCTGCGCATTTATTTTAGCCAGCTCAAATGATTTGGTTTTTTTTTACTTGTTCTACGCTACTTAATTGTTTGGTTAAGCTACTAGTTCTCTTAAAAGATATTTAATGACTGCAATGTGCAGCCATACAGAAAAATGTAAAATGATACCGTTGTTAGGCAAACCTTTTATTGATAACAGTTTGTCCCTTTTTTGCACAGTCGTAATTAGCAGCATCATGGAAAAAATAGATATTTACTGATCTATTTTATTATGCCATTTTGACCATATCAAGAAACAAGTCAGTGGTCATGGAGTCGATTACTACATTAGCTTTTTTAGAACTTCCAAGCCGTAACATGAACAATTGAATATAACCAGGTTGTTTGTAATTAGCTGAATTGGTTATTATGAAACTTTAAAATGTTTAGTGATAGTAGGCAAGTGCTTTTATGGGATTAACTGAGCGTATAACATGATGTTTGCTGTTTGTATTATTTTTTAAAATTTTACATTTTAATTTCTTATCACAATGTTTGAAAAGAAAATGTTCATGCAGTCAACAAATAGGTACTGCGTAAGTATAAAATCCTCATGTAGGTATAGTAGCACTTGCGCATTAATTAAAAATTAGGTATTTCTGAATGTTCTTTCTTTTTAAAGAAGTCAGATAAAAGTCAAATAATGCACTGTTAACTCGACTGCCTGGTTATCGCCACGATCACCATCATCATCATCATGGAGTCATCGTCGTTAATGAAACAACAAATGTATTTACGCTGATCGTGATCTTGTGTATTTACATTAGTTCGTACACACATTGGTAGGTATTAAAAAATAATTTGCACTGCCGCTGAGGCCGTTCTTGTAACTTCATTGCCAAAAAAAGAGTAGATTTATGATGATGATGACGACGGCTGAATGTATTGTGATATGATGATGGCGATGAGGTGGAGGTGATGGCAAAAGAAAATCGTTTACTACAAATATCTAGTCTCTTCAAGAGTATGCATTTTATTCCATTTATATCACACACCACGCCACAAACAACGAGTTGACTATTACTACTTTGTCTTTTCGAGTAGTCAACAAGATCAAATAAGAGTCAACAGTCACAGTACAGTACTTCATCACTAAAAGTAGTTATATGCCCATAATAATATTAGAAAATGGTCTTTTTTATTCTTCTTCTTTTACAGATAACCATTTTGGCTATTTTTGTAGATTTTCATGTCGTTAATAATAGCATCTTGCCTTGATTAGTTTCTTCATGGTATAATAATGGTAAATGTTTTTTTTTGCATCTTTTTTTCTGTTTGTTGGACTATGAATTTATTACAGCTTCGGTGTGTGTACGAAACAGTATCAAATGATCTAGTAGAGATGTGTATGTATTTATGTTGCATGCTTAACTATGAATATATTTGTTCGTTTCACTTTAATGCTCCCACAGTTAGTTTTTTTGATCTTACAATTATTCCCATGTAAGATTAAAGAACAATCAAATCAACCAAGTCCTTAACCTTTTGCTTTTGGTTGTTCAATAGAAAAAAAATAACGAAAAAAAATTGTTTCTAATGCATTTTATCATGTTCAATGGATATAGTACAACACAGTAGTGTGAACTAGTCGGAGGTCAACCAAGTTCAATATTAAAAGCTTTAATATGAAAAAATACATGTTCATATTTTGCTGCATTCCTTATTTTCACAAAATGTGTGGTCAAAGTGAGGCGATATGAATTTTTTTTAAGTTTTGAAAGAATGGAAGATACTTTTGGATTCTCTAATGACTTTTGGTCTAAATAAATTCTTACTGCAAAGTTGATATATATGCGACATCATTTTTAATAGTGTTTGTTTGAAGCATTGCTAGTTTTAAAATGCACAGAAAGTATGCATTGGAGTTTTAATAGTTGATTTCTTCCACTATATGTCATATTATTTAAAAACATATATATCTGGTAATTTTATGATTTGCTAGCATCCTGAGAGAATGAAGGCGTATATGTTTGCTTGCATGCACAAAACATACAATTATGTAGAATATATACAGAGAATAAATTGAATGAGTAATTCTGCAAACTTGAAGCTTGTTACTGGTGGAGTTTATCATCATCATCATCATTATCACCATCATATTCTCAGAAAAGAGGCATCATGTAGTCTACCGCGATGACATAACAATAGCGACGCGGAAGACTTTGCTTTGTTCGCGAAGGTGTAGTAGTCAAAATGCTGAGAAACATTCACATTGCATTTTTTTGTGATGGTGTATACCTACAAAAGAGAGTGAATCAACAATTCAACCACTTTAAGTATGCTTAACATGCTTCAGGAATAGCCAACTATTTTGTAAACATCATGGAGAACGCTTCTGTGAATCTGCATTCCCGTCAACAAACTCATTCAGTTTCTTACGAAACCCGAAACTCTTCAAAAAATTTAATATCTACCCTTAAAGTGCATAGCTTATTGTAAAACATGCACATATTATTAAGTTCGTGCCTTGCGCATATGATTTTGAAGATGTAATAAACTGATGCAACCTTTTACAAAGCACCACCACCACCAGCAGCACATCATCACCTTCACAGTTTTCGAGAAACATGCATGCTTAGCAACAGAATTATATTACAACGAAAATATTATGCTCTTGAATAGATCACGTAATAGCAATCATGTATGTCATCGTTGTTATTGTCGCTGCCGTATTTTTCTCCCAGTAAAGTCAATACAATTTTATCTCCTTTTTCTCAATTGCATAGACATTACCATAACCAGTAAGAGAAACTTCTTGTTCGTCCACAGTGGCAATAAGTTTGAGTGGATGAGTCATCGTCGTTATGTATACCTACATAATATGTACATAGTATGCATAAGCGATAGCTTTGCTATATGGGGTAACGTTTGCGATAAAGCCATTCACACCAAACAATATGTCCCCTGATACACCAACTACCAAGCAATCAATACAATTTCAATAAGAGAGAGATGTTTCAGTGAGTACTTTGCTTTTTTTCTTACATAAATGTCAATTGCAACTCAATTGTGAGCTGTGAGTGAATTTGTTGGTTCTGAATCTTGTAGATGGCTGGACTTGAATGCACGATATTTTGAAATGCATATTGTTATAACCAAGTAAAAAAATCTATGTATCTTTGTATTTAACTTTAAATTGTTTTTCTTCTACCTTTCTATCAGTCTGAAACTTGGCAATAAGGGTTAATTTGACATCAATTAACAGATGTGCATTGCAATATCAAATTTTTCATTGTGTGAAATTTGTACTCGTTCAGATATTTCAAAATGATATTTTGCATGAATTGGTATGCAAAAGTTTCCCGAGAAAGTAACCATGAGAAAATGTCCAATGCGACAAAAAAATAGGAA
>JAHZMZ010003048.1:0-27705 GCA_027743805.1 Lepidocyrtoides sp. E14 | reverse complement strand
CTGTAAACATGGACATCTCGCCTCTCTCAAAATAAGAAGCAACATGTATTCTACATTTTTCATGTTGACAAGGTTGGTTATGAATTTTATCTAGTGTACCTAAAAAAATATTTCATATTGATGGTGAAGGATACTACAAAAATTCCTACCAATTTTAAATCAGTTGAATCAAGATTAAGCCGGGACAATCAGGATGAGCAACCTTAAGTTGGTTAGGGTAGGATATTCAGTCAAAGAACTTGTCTTTTACCAGTTGCCAGTATGTATCACATTATTCACTATTTCACAAAGCTAGTAAAACAAGAATATATTATGCTACTTATTCAGCAATATTAAAAAATAGTATTGATATTTTGGCTTCACATGCAGAGCTTTCCTCTTCATATGTATTTGCATACGTATTTACCTGCCTATTAATATTATGTTACATTGCGATTACATGCACTAGCAACTACATTAATAGTACAAAAATCACAACCTGTTTCGCTAAGTATTGGCCAGTACATGATAAAAATTTTCTTTAAGAAGAATCTAAGATGAAAAAAAGTTAATTGAAATTGCACTCCATCTTGCATTGCAGTATGCGTTTCTCTTCTAAATGCAAAAGTTTTACCGGCTTTTACTTTGACGGCTAAATCGTCACGTCGATATTTCAGAGCAGCAGTGCAGCTCCAACTACACTATTCATACAGTGGGGAAACATGAAATTAATTTATCTAAAAGATACACTTTGGATTGGAAAGATTAGTGACCTGGCTGAAATTTGCATGTAGAAGTATGAATGATATAGCTAAATTCACTGCTTGCCATTGCTTAATTTTAAAATTGTTTCTGATTTTACCAGCTTATCGTTATAAATTGCTAAAATTATACACAACAAATGCACTAAAATATAAAATAAGTATAATACGCAAATTTCAATAATCTTTTACCTTAAAATTTGCACGGAATAGATCCAATCACTTTTTATGAAAACTTAAAAAATTGAAAATTAAACTTGATAATTTTTACACTTTAAAATTAATTAAATTGTCGTCTTTTCTGAGACTGTGTGATGAAGAGTTAGCAGAGCCGAGCCAACTTCAGCAAGTAGTCACCTCTTCTGTTTTCTACATATAACTGAGCTCTCTTGATGTAGGCCCGAGCAAGTTTGTCATCATCATCCCAGTCAGTCCCACTAGTCAGATCTATTAGGTTATGTGCAGCACTTGAGCTGTACCTTATAGATAACGTCGAGTATGTCTGTATGTCTGTCTGTCTATCCGAGCTATAACTTTCCAACAGCTCAAATACTGCTTTTTGTAAAGGGCTTCTTGGTAAAGCTCGTAAACGGGGGTCATAGCTCAACGGCAACGGTCAGAGGGCGTTACGATTTCTTTTTTTTTTCATGCCACCTTCACTATCCATGTGGCGTAACATTCAATGTGTATTTAAAAGCTATTTAGGTTTCCCGTTGTTTTTAATTTCGAAATACCACATGACAGTACTAACAGTAAAACTGCTTATTTTAATCAGAAATGGAATGTGGGGTATCGATCGATCGATATCGACTGTATCTACTCTTGGAGCTAATAAGTCAAATATCGTGCTATATGCTGTTTTGAAATTTTTAAACCCCGCAATCCGCTACACCTATTTTCTCAGCTTAGAGCTCTAGTTAGGTAGTTAAAGATAACAACGATATGAATGAATGGAGTGCTTCTGCAGAAGTATTCAATATCCAATATAGTGAATGGATGAACTATCTGTGGTCATTTTTTATGTTTGGCTGTATGCATGGATGGTTTGTATAAATTTGTATAAATGCTTGCAAGTAAACGGTGAATGTAGCTTTTTGGTAAATAATATGGAAAAATATTGGTATTTTCTTTTCATTGTTTCCTTCCATCAGATAAGACAAACTTTACTCTATCATAGCACAATCATGAAATGCAAACAACGCAGTTATACCATCATTTGCACCGATGATACTATGAAAGAACCTTTCAAAACACTAAACGTTTTATTCATCGAAATTTTAAATAGCAAAAGTAAGTTATAGTTGACAAAGCCAGTAAAATAGCAGATCAACGTAGCTGTTTCCAACCGCTTCCAATTAAATCCAGTCCCGAAGCAATAAGGTTTCACTTAAAGTTTCATTCTCAAACTAAAACCATTTATTTAAGAGTGCACCCATAGCATAGTCATTGCCTCATTGCACTAATTATCGGGCAGCATATCTGATAATACTTATATGTATTAACTATGCAAGTTTGTAACAATATTCAATACTTTGATCATTATGGGATGCTTTTTTTCTTTTTTGCGTATTTTGGTACAGGACTCCTATTTTAGGAGCTATATCTGTCATTCTCCCAACACGGTCTGTGCAAGTTTAAAATGACCTTTCAGTTCTACGTATCTTTCCTTACATGTTATATTTAAATAATTGTTTGTTTTATTTTTGATTTGCAAGGAGGGGTGTTATTGAAAGCTTTTATTATTAATGTAAAAAAACGAAAGAGAAAAGATTGAATTACTTAGGTACCTAGTCAAAATATAGAACCTTTTTGTCACAACACGATAGAAAATACATGCACATGTGCAAGTGCACAGACCAATGCAATGCATTCTCCTTCATCCCTTGAAAATCGTTTTTGATAATATTTGGAATTAAGAAATCGGGTTTCAATCCAGAAGAAAAATCTGTCTAACTTACAAAAATATTTTGATTTTTCAGGTAAGTAGTAATGAACAACAAAAGCTCCATAATGAAATCTGGCAGTGACACATTTCAAAAATATGAAAGCTACAGAGTAAGTAAAAGCATGCATTTTTTCCCATTAAAAAACTATTAGTCACATTTCAAATAGGATTCACATTGGTGTAGATATTGTCACTGAATTGAACCCATTATTTCTGTCGAATTAAAGTAGTTCAGCATTTTAATTCTGCGCGCATACCTACGTACTACGTACATACAGAGATCTGTTGCAGTCTTATTGAATCAGTTTTTCTTCATCTTCATACCGATTTTTTTTATACTACACAAGCCCTGTAGAAGCCCGAAACATCAGGTCATCATAATATTGTTAATAGTAAAGATAGATGGTAAGATGCATAACTCATTTTCTTGCTTTCGTCATTCGTCATGCTGGTTGTTTTGTGTGCAACTTTCCGAGAAAGCGCTTATAAAATGGACCCAAAATTTTGTAATGAGTGACCCATTCCAAAGTTGAAAATTTATTTTGAAGCAAAATCAAAAAAAATAAATGAAAACTAAAATTATTTTGCTGCTTTGTAAGAACATTGGTGTCCCCTTTTTGCTTTCAAGTAATTGCCCTCCCACAATGTGGATTCCACATTGTAGATAGAAGTATGTAATAAGTTTGGAAGAAAATTATTGCATTCGTGTATTTTTCATGGAATTGTTATTATTGCCAGTTTATAAAGAAAAACGGTAAACTAAGCCAAGTAACACTGAAAATCTTAAAGCAAGCAGTTCATACAGCAGAAGCACAACTATGAATAATGCAATAATGACTTGACTAATGACAGACCAGTCTTGTAGCCAAATTTTCAATGAAATGCTGCAATTTTAAGGTCTAAAATAAGATTTCAACCAATGTCTGCCGTCGATGTGCTAAAAACATTGCGCCTTGAAAACCTATATACATATAAAAGTCATATACTACAAATGTACGCCGCGCCGCGCCTGGTTACTATTACTGTTTTCTCTGTCAGGGAATGTAAAGTTCCTTCCACTTTCACTGGTTGATAAGTGGCGTTTTCGTTTTATGTACAAATTAGATCAATAGATAATAGTCTTACAAACAAATATTAAGTAAGTTAGTTTATTTATCCAACCTAAAATCAACCATTACAGTAGGTATTAGGTATTGAATTTCAGAATAATTGACCTTCAGTGACTCGAAATTTAAGGAAGCTAGCTATTACGTTGCACTTCATATATATGTATATTCACGTATATGTATCTTCATCAAATAAATACCAATGATCTGTATCTGTAAATATAGCGGCGTTTGTTTATGTCTCGCATACGAAAGTTACTAATTAGGGTCCACTCCACATTCTTCACGTTGAGATGTCACCCATCCGTTACATAAATCTTTGTTTACTTAATTATGTATATAATGCATTGCGGTACACTCCAGCGAGCGGGTACAGTACTCATAGCCTGCTTGATGTTCTTTCACACTAATTTGTTTTTGTGTGGACTGGGACTGGATAACATGGAATAACTTGTCATTACTGATGCTACCTAGTTGATAAACTGCATACAAAACTATTATAAAAATATTTTTGAGAGTGGATGTTATTGAGAACAACCATAATGCTTTGATATCATCGAAATGATTATTAAGTGACGAAGTCACTTATTGAAATCACGTTTATCCAAGTTGTCTGTTCATGTTGTCTCGATTTATACACTACATTGCTAACATCGCGGTTTCAGTGATGACTTCGTCACTTGGGTACGTGTCGGCACGACTGCCGGGTTTATTATTATTACATATTATGGTCAATGGTCCATTCCATCATGGACTCCATGGCTCAATGGCAGTGGTTAAGCTATTCCATTGAATTTGTTTGATGCGTAAATGGAACTGGTTGAAACAACTCCAACTTCCACATAATATTGACAACTTTTGAGTTAGTTGATTGTGTGATGTTAAATTATATATATACCTAGTCATGAACTTATGACACAATATGCATAAACATTATATATGGGACGGGACGAACAGTGTGTTTCAATGATTATGCATTAAACAAATACAAAAGCGTAAAGAGAAATAGGAACAAAACAACATTGATGTATATAGCAAGCTCAATTCAATTAGATGTCACCATAAGAAGAAGCTTTTTTGTTTAATGGTATGTATGCTGGCTGTAGCCAGCAAAGTTAAGTTTACTTTGCTAACACTAATAATATCTACCAAGAATTAGAAACTGCGTAGATTACAGGAGATGAATTGGATCACGCCAAGCAATTCTGGAACAAAGAGTGCGAGTGTCGTCTGCTGGAGGTCCTGGTATTTGGTATATTATAATTCAATGACTTTTTAATTAAAAAATGACGTCAAGTTAACTGGTTTTCAGCTTGCACATTATTTGTGAAATATAATTTGCTGTATTGCATTTTATTTACGAATAGTACCTAATTAGTTATGTAAATATGTATTGTCAACTCGAAGAAACTCAAACAAACCGGCTCCAAAAAATCCAAAGTCCAACAAATGTATTCTGCTAGAAGTCGAAACGTCGAGGAATAAAATACTTTTCTTGTACACTCGTTGTCCCTATCTTAATTATTATTTATAAAAAAGTCCAACAAATGACAAATACCTTACGAAAATAATATTAAAAAACCAATAATAATTCATAATTACGTTAACATAACAAACCATCAATTTCAACGGGAAAACTTGTATAGCTTCATCAGTTTCATGTATGAAAATTAACGAACCTGCGTGTCAAAATGCATTTTCAGTAGAATTTAAATCAGATCGGAAGTGAAAGGAAAGGGTGTTTGAGCAAAATAGCATATTTCACCGAATGGAAGGAGGTCGATAGTTGCTTCAACATAAAAGGATTCATATATCATACAAAAAGAAAAGAAAATGCAGTTGCATGCATGAAACTGTTAAGTGAAAAGTGTAATTTTGGTGAAAAATAAAATTCAAGGTTCAGTATTAATACTTAAAAGTAAACATATTTATGAAGGTGACATGGGGCTCAACTCACAGAACCTTTCTCAACAAGAGCATCATCATAATCTCAAATCAGGAAGGACTACGCTAACAACGTAATCATGCATAACTCACGTATGTACCCAATTAAAACTGGTAGCAAATACGGGGAAGTTTTTAAATTGTTCTTTGTATGTACAAAATAGGTTTGAAACAATGGTCTTTTTGTGCTATTCTCTGCTTATCTTATCTGCAACTGATTCATATTAATACACTAATTTTAGCTGTTAGTTTTATCCTTTGTAGATAGTTTAGGATTAACTTAAGTTAGACGAAATTTAGAATGAAGCCCACATTTGTTTTAATCTCGTTAATCTTGTAAATGTAAGTACGTATGAGTCATACGGTATGATACAATGCATAATAGGTACATCGCATAGTAAATATAAAATTACATTTGATATTCTCCCAACATTAAACCTTGATGATGATGACCATGATGCGTAGATAAGGATAAAATTGGTTCTCCAGTAAGTTGCTTGTTATTCACGATAACAAAGAAACTCTAAGGAAAAATTCCCATTTGTTGGGATTTCATACAAATGTATAACAATATCTGCATTGTACCTTCCAGAAGAAGCTATCTGACTAAAACCTAATACACCCCAAGGAGCGTAAAGTTTCTGTCTGTAAAATACCAGAACAGAGATCATCATTTGATTTGTGTCATCGCCACATGCATTTTATGTAACTTCATAACAATGAATAATGAAGAAAACAGTGTCCTTCAGATAGATGTACCTAGATATTTATCTTTTCATATCTATAAATATCTACTACTAGCTTTAAGTTTTCATTTTAATAAAAGTATACACTACGCACTGCTCTTGATATTTACTGGAAACAAAGTTTTTCCTGTTCAGACAAAGACCCGTGTAATCATAATGTAAGTGTTCGTATTCTCAGCCATAAGCCAATGTTTCTTATGCTGAAAAATGACAAAACTGAATACGCTCACTCATCTTACAACTTGCATTATAATATACGTAATCATTTTTCCATTTCTCTCTCTACAAGTAATGTTACACGGTACGGTACACTACTCATCATGTTACGTGACAACTTATATAATGAAAAGCTGATTGATGAACCAGATATCCGATCCTACAGGAGAGACACCACGATGCTGATAGATAACTGATGGACAAAACAAAAAGAACGGAAAGGGTTGCACATTATTGAAACGATGCAAAACAAGGTAAGAAAAAAAGAAACTCAAGCTTGTTCCTTCGCTACTGAAGCATGCAACACGGACTCCTTTCCCCATTTGCACACCAAGAGAAAAATGACGTTTCCATGCTTCTCGCAAGTACTGCTATGCTACTACTTACTGAAAAAAAGACCCCTATCTATCCTCTCTCTTCACTCTTTACATTAAATGTATGCATGTATGTATGTATGTATATATATCCAATATTTCTACAACCAGATCAACTATGGCATTATTTTCCAAAGAAAAGTAATACTTCCTTTATACTTTATGTAGAAATTTCTAAGCCTACGTGAGCAAGATAGTATTGTTTGGCAAGTAGAGAAGTCAGACAAGAAAGAACTCAAAAGTTTTACACCATAGATCATCGTAGTAGGATTCCCTTTTCACACCTGTGCATAATACATACTACCATTTTTGCTCATACCATTAGCCCAGCTATTGGTATTGGTACGCATAGATAGGAGACATGAGACATACCACCACTTGACTTTGATTGAATGATAATAATATGAAATAAGTCAATTTTAGTAAAAGCTGGAATGTGCATGACCATGATAGATAAGTTTAAACTCCCAACACAAATCATAATTTCCTGCAATATATACTGTATATAATAATGAAGAATAGAATGCTTCAGTGAAGGTGCACTGCACTGCACTTCATCATATTCACAGGCTTACTTTTATACGATTGATAATCCATGTGAGACATCACAAACAAAAAGTTAGCGTTTGCGTTTGCACGAAAATATTGCACAATAATTGTGATGGTGTGTGTGTGTGTTTGCAAATTACAAACAGTGCAAAATTAAAACAAAGGTGTGGAACTTGTAAGCTCGTTGAAATGTGCATTGCATGCTGTGCACGTTAATTAGTTTACTATTCGTAGCCCCAGCTGAAAAATAAATGTTCCGTTGTGTTTAAAAAAAATCTCCTTTCCTGCTTCATGTTGTGTAGTTATAATTGTTTCACGTGAAATGCCTTTCTGAGAATTTTACGGGGAATTAGTCACGCCAAAGTGGTAGTGCAATGAGAGGCAGTTTTTTATACAAAATATGAGTGTGAAATACTATAGTACTTTTTTAGATAGAATATAATATACGCAAGCTAGAAAAGAACCACATGCCGCAATGACTATGGTACAGGAGAATTAACGAGACTACCTGGATAATGGAAAGTAGCAAAAGAACTTTTAAAGTGAGATTGAATATAACTGTGATTGGGAAAAATGGCGATTGTGTCGTCGGCAAAAACGTTGCCAAAATCCAAAAAGAAACCAGTGGCTTCTGCAACCGCAACAACTGGGACTGGAAATAGTAAAAGGTCTGGTGGAAATAGCAAAAATGCTAGCAATGCTACTACTGCCGCAAGCAGCAACAACAAATTTGCACGACCTGCTCCCCGACCTCTCACCGTTGCAGCGGCGAGCCTGGTGGGATGTGGACGGGGAAAGGTCAAAACTACAAGGAATAATACACTGCCACTTCCTTCACCGAAATCGGGGTAACATGATTTTTTTGCAATGCCATTTGTCAAATATATGTTATTTACAATTTTGACTTAAAACGGAACGCAATATATTTGAATTCATCTTTTAATGTTTTCAATTTGTCAATGGTTTATTTATTCCACAGCTTACTCGCAAATGGACCACGTATTCACGCGCAACGAAAGTTTGCTCAGGGAGCCTCTACAACGTTTGGAAGCACGGGGTTGTCCTCTGTCCATGCCAATTACAACCCTGCAGTTACCCCGACAAAAGATGGTACTAAAGTCAGAAAACGTGTACTGACACCAATTTCACCTCCTTTAAAGAGACCAAAGACTGAGGATTTTTTGACGTTTCTTTGCTACCGTGGTAAGTGCAGAAGTTGTACACTAAAGACCCCACAATTAAGTACCACTACTTGACAAGTTGATACGATCCTCTTTTTCAGGAACTTCTGCTCTTCCCTCTGAGCTTGAATATTTTAATTACCCACAACCACAACAAGTGGATCACATTAAGTTACCCAGCAAAAAACCCAAGGAGTCCGTTGAATCCGTTTCGACTGGAGTGGGGTGTACTAATACAGATGCCTCACAAAATGTAGTGTCAGTCAGTAACAGTAGTGTTCCAGTCTCAGCCTCAAATGGCGGCTTCTCAAGTACCATATCAAATACTAGTAATGGTAATAGTGTGGGGAATGGGTCAGCGGTAACTGGAAATCGCAACGGCAAGCAGTCTATTAAACCACTGGCAAACAGTAAGCGGAATCCATCCACCGTTTCAAAGAAGCAATCTGCTGGTTCAATTCAATCGGAAAGAGATAAGGTAGGTAACGACTCTTCCACTGCCGGTGGAAATTCGAAGAAGGAGAATGCTAGCAGCATGCAAAAAAAAGTAATCGCAGGGTCAATGAAAGCAGCCACAAAGAAAGCGACTGCTTCCACACCACAAATTTCACCGAGTACATCACGGATTAATGAGCAAGATGCAAAGTTTGCCATGACCGCTTTAAAGTTGAAATATCAGGAGAAAAGGTTGGCCAGTGTGAGACCTGCAAAATCCCTCATCACAATGCTGACAAAGAAAGGTATGAATTTGGTTTATAAGCCTTTCATACATGGAAGTGTCACGTTAATTATGTCTTGGGATTTTATTTGTTTATTTGTCAACAAATTCAGTCATTAATTTATGGTATTTATAAAATTTGTAAAAATGTTTCAGTGAAAGAGAGAAGTATGGTACTTACTAGATCTAGAGCAAAGACCGCAGTCGGGTCTTTGAAAACAAGCCCAATACAACGGAAACGAAATCAACCTATTGCTCGCCCTCCAGTGTAAGCACATTTTTTTATGTTCATAAAATAAGTGTCACAAATGGGTACTAATTGTAAGGGCGTTATTCTTTCAGAAAACCATTGCCTTCGAGAAACGCACCCTCCCCAGATATAATTCTGGGCGTAGCGCACTCACCTGTGAAACCACTGGAATCAAGAAGGCCATCTAGTTCAGGTAATTCTTTAGAATCTTTTTAAAAAGATTCATTCCTTTTTCACTCACAACCTCTGTTTGCAAATATTTTTATTATTCCAGAGTCCGACACCTCTTCAGAATCAAAAAAATCATCTTCGTCTGAGTCTTCTTCATCATCATCATCGGAAAGCGAGGATGAGCCTGAACCAGCCACGCGTTCCTTACGAAATGGTAAAGTTGTGACTAAACCAAAATCTGGTCATCATAACTCTTCATCTGCGTCATCAAAAAATAAAAAGTCCTCATCGCCATCGAGGCGAATGGCAACAAGAGCATCTCACCGCCATACCAAGTCACCCTTAAGAGAACTACCCATGTGGAATGTAAACGCGAAGAAGAAGAAAATTCTTGCCAAATACAAGAAAAATAATGCAAAAGCTAAGGCTAACCTCAATACTAAAAATAAAAGTGCTGAAAATACCAAGAGTTCTTTACAAAGTAAATCCAGTACAGGTCACGTGACTCGATCATCTTTGAGAAAGTCTGCGAGGTAATAAGAGATAATTATTATTGTTTTATTTTTTATAAATATTTTTACTAAGCTAGAAGAAAATTTAAGTACTAACAAAATATCTATCAATAATTGGTTTTGCAGTTTTAACAAGGGACGACCATCCAGAAAAACGAAAGAAACTGCTGCAATATATTTAGGCCTTTTGAATAAAGACTTTAGCTCAGACGATGACGAGAGTAACGCAGCAAGTGACGATGAGGATAGAGAATCGTCGGTGGGCGATACGAGTTCCTCTGAAACAAAATTTTTGGAGAAACATTATAATGCATCTTTAAAACGTACGAGTACAAGCAATCCTAAAAAGAAGGATGGCAAAACACCGTTGTCTTCCTCTACTCGACTTCGCTCTCATCAACAGAATCAAAAGCCTGCATCCAGAATGGATTCTGGCAAACCAACCAAGTCATCTAGTAAATCAGTAGATAGAAAAAACAGGGAGAAATCTCCTCCGCATCAAAAGAGGACAAAAAAAGTAGAAGCCCCTTTGCCACGGGTGCTCCGTAGCCGAAGCAGTGGCTCTGTAGATAGCAATAGCAAAAATGATTCTACTTCAGCTGCGGAGAGACGTCGAATTCTAATGATGACCTGTGGTAAAAATACGGCAGGGGCTGCAAGAAAATCTGCAAAAGTTGTGACACGAGGTAGAAGAAGTCGACATTACTCTTCCTCAGATGAAAATGATGAGGCATCCGGCAAAAGCCACAGTAGCTCAGATGCGGATGATGATGATGATGATGATGAGAAAAAAGATGATGAAAATGGAGCTGAGTCGGATTCACAAACTGAAGAAGAACCAGTGGAGAAGTTGACGACAAAGAGAGATACCACAGCATCGCCCATGTCTATTCCAAGTTCAAGGGGTAGTAAAGCCAAGGTGAAAAGAGTGGCTGAACTGATTAACGAATTTAAAGGGACAAGAAGTCCTTCCTCACGGAGATCGCTCAGTTCCAGTCCTGTAAATCCTAGATCGAGAAGTGTAAGCGAAGATAGTAAATCCATTACTTCTGAAAGAGGAAAAAGTGTTGGGCTAATTGAGGAAATGGAAGACCAGGAGGAAGAAATGGAGGTCAGCGGTGGTGATGATGAGGGTGATGAAGAGGAGGAGGATGTGGAGGAAGTAGAAAACCCTGTAGAGGATGATGAAAATGAAAGAGTTGAAGACAAGGAAGATGAAGAAAAGGAAGAAGTTGAAGATGAGGAGGAGGGGGAGGAGCAGGAGCAGGAGGAAGAAGAGTTGGAAGATGATGATGAAGAGGATGAGCTGGAAGATAATAATGTCATACCAAGTCCAACAAATAGTTTGCAAGAAAGTTTAAAAGAGGATAACACTGAAGATCTTGGCAAAGTCATTCTGTCACAATCTGCTAGTCCAGCGCATTCTAGTAGCACTTCACCTACAGACTCTTCCGATTCAGAGGTTGAAAGTGAAGAAGAGGAAGATGACGATGACCTTCCCGAGCCGCCTCCAAAAGTTTCAATAGCATGTCAAGTTGACATGGATCTAGAAGAAAAGGAGGAAAAAGAGAAACAACGACTAGAGAAAAAGAAACGAGAAGAAAAAGCCACAAGCAGAATTTTTAGCAAAAGAAACCACAGTTAGAACTAAAGGCATTGAATTGCCCCTTAGTGAGCAGCAGCAGGCTGAATTACGAGAAGCACAGGAAGAAGATGATGAAATTCAGGAAATTGGTCAAGTTATAAATAACCCAGCAGCTCTAAATAGCAACACTAATCATGCACGAAGAGCCAGTCCATCGCCTCCAATAATTCCCGAGCACCCACACATTCACCGTCCTCCTCCTCAGCAGCCCGAACATATACCAATGTCTATTCCTTTCCCACTTCCTCCACTAACTAGTAGAACCTCAAGTCTCACCTACACTTCTCATCATATAAACTTGGGTGGTCCATCGGTTCCCTTTGTACCTTACTCATCGAGGCCGCCCCCTTCAGATTTATTTCCCCCACCTCCAATACATTTTGGGCACACACACCTGGTGAACAGTGTTCATCTTGTAGGAAGTAGCACAACGGGTCATAGTGGGGTTGATTTTGCAAGTGAACTGGCCAATCCATTAAGCACTCTGAGTATACCAGTTTCGGTTCCCACATTGTCCAGTTTTCCCAATCCTTTACTGCAACCAGCACCACCGGGTATTTGTTTGGGTCCAGGAGGTGCCACCATGACTGCCACTTCCCTTCAGACTCATATTCGAACTGTTGCCACCAATTTAGACATTCCACTTGTACGACCTGTTGTTGGCTCCACAGAATCAAGTTTCAACGGCACCTTCAGCCATTTCGGAATAGGACCGCATTCCCAATTGGGTTCCGTATCTTTTGGTACACCACCAACAGCCAGCTTATTATCGCGTCCACCAGGAGTATGGGCGCAGCATACACCAACAAGTGTGGCTGCCGCTGCTGCGGCAGCTGCCGAGGCCCGAAATCACTATTCTGCGTTTCGACTTCCAACTTTACATCCCACATCAACCGCTGGACCTTCCATGGGAGTTAAAGACATCATGCGTTGTTCACAAGCAAGTTCGCTTCCGGTTTCAATATTACAACCTCGCACGATTCCACAACAACCCCAACAACAGTTGCATTCTCGGCCATCTCATCACCATCAAAACAACATTTCTGCACCAATTACTCCACAAACCATAAGAGATAATACTATGCCTCATCATCATCATCATCACTCGTCTTCCAGTGCAGCTTCCACATATATGCAAAGTTATAATCCTGAGTCAATTATCAGAAATCTTCCGAACGTTTCCATTGTACCTAAGTTTGACAGATCTTCTGTAAAAACCCATCAACCTTCGCAGAAACCAAATGCATGTAGTAGTAGTAGTAGTAATAACAGTTGCATTTCCACCTCTGGCAAGAAACTTGATGAACCCAAGAAATCAGGAAAAAAGAAAAGTAAACCGAGTACTCTACCTGTACCTTCCAGTCCCTTGACTGTAAGAAAGGATTCAAATCCAGCCACGTACATTGGAGTGTCCTCAAAACTTAAAAAGTAAGTTATAGAAATTTCAATTACTGTTCCATTACTACACACACATGGGGAAAATATTGGACTGTATTGATTTTTTGTTACGTTTTTAATTACAGAACTGATTCGAACGGAAACAACAATGAGAAAGAAAGAGCTTCTTTGTCTACTTCAATGCATAAAAGTAGGGATAGCTCTTCTCCAAAACAAGTAAATACGTTTGATAAGCTATTGACTGTGAAGCAAGAGAGACCGGATCCGACAGAAACATCTTTTGTAAATACGCCTACCAAGTCCTCAAATTCCGACAAAGACAACAAAGACAAAAGCAATTCGTGTGTGCCTTTAATTTGTCTTGATCAAATTAAACAGGAAGTAGTTTCATGCTCGTCTTCATCTAGTAGAAAGACTAATAGTCCCTCCGTTAGCCATCGTAAAACGCCTGATAGACCTGCCAACTCCACCTCTGCTAGGAATACACCAAACGAAAAACCGTCAGAAGACGGCAAAAAAATCGCAGTAGGTAAAAAACCCGGTTCAGTTAAGAAATTGGCTGAAGCTCCCACGTATCATCCAACTGAGCAAGAATTTGAAGATCCTCTGAAATATTTTGACAAAATTCAACCAGAAGCAGAAAAATATGGAATGGCTCGCATTGTTCCACCACGAAGTTTTCGGGTGAGTGTTATGTTCTACTACTACTACTGGATCAATGAATCATGTATCACTTGAATTTATTCTTTAATTTATGAATTTTGTTTATTGTAATATTTAGCCGGAATGCAACGTGAACGATGACATGCGGTTCACAGCTTACAACCATTATATTCACAAAATGTTCAAAAGGTGGGGCCCAACTGTTCAGGAAACGGAGGCAATAAAGGAGCACTTGAAGTGCTCAGATGTTGACGTATCCACTGTTCCTGTTATCGGAGGGTTGGAAATAGACTTTTCGACCTTGTATCAAATAGTGCAGTCATTTGGAGGACTAACGGAAGTGATAGAAAAGGAGAAATGGGCTGATGTGGCCGATCGTATGCACATTCCAAAGGGCACCCATGATAGGGCGACCAAGCTAGATTCAGTTTATGTAAAGTATATTCTTCCGTTTGACCTTCTTTCCGAAGAAGAGCGAAGCAGTTTGAAACAAAAAGTTCAAGAAAAATGGGTGAGACGGCAGCAAAAGCTACAAGAAAGAACTGACGAGTCATCCGAGGATGAGACTTCAGATGAGGATTCTATGGATGAATTGGATGATTGCGTTATAAAGGTAATTACGCCATAATACGTTCACTTAATAACAACTTTCATTGTTTTTCACAATCAATATTGAAATATGTGTATTATGGCTGATTGGCTCATAGGGAAAAGGTACTCCACTGAGCTCGTATTACCGAACTGCACGAAACACCGTAGGAATGATATTTTCAAATGGAAAGGAGCCATCTATCCAAGAGCTTGAGGAAGAGTACTGGAAAATTGTCAGGGAAGGAAAGAAGCACTTGTGCGTCTACTCAGGAAGCATTGATTGTGCTGGAGTCGGGTGGGGATTTCCAGCTCCCAAGGCGTCAGCTAAACACCCGTGGAATCTGAAAGTGCTTGCAAATAATGCTGGCTCTGTTTTACGAAGCATGGGACCCGTCATGGGTGCGTCGAATTTACAATAGCCATGATGACTTGCGTTCAAAAATACACTGTTTAAACCAAGAATAATGTTTACAATTTTTGACATGATTAGGTGCAACGGTGCCGACACTGCATGTGTCAATGCTTTTCACCTCCTATTGTTGGTATCGAGATCCTCATGGACTACCTTGGGTCGAATACTTACATTCTGGAGCAAGCAAAATATGGTAAATGATAGTTCACGCAATTTTTCTTTAAATTATACTCATTACAATGAATATTATGTAATCATCTTTCCACATTTCAGGTATTCCGTTGCCGCAAGTCATGAACAAACACTAAGAAAAGCACTCATGAAATTGATGCCTTTACAGTGCAAAAACAAAAAGTTATGGCTTCCTTCAGATTCTGCAATGGTAGGCTTATTTAGAATTATTGGAATTATTAATTATCTTGTTCTACAAAGCAATAGTTGAGTGTAAAAAAGTGCACATTGTTTACGGTAAAATATATTCTACATCTTCAGGTGCCTCCAGAATTACTGATGGAAAATGATGTTCCATTAGTAAGAGCTGTGCAAAACCCAGGCGAATTTTTAGTTGTATTTCCAAAGTCTTATACCTCAGCCATATGTACCGGGTACCTGGTATCCGAGAGCGTGTGCTTCGCTCCCCCAGTGTGGCTTAAGACCTGCATGGAGTTATTCAAGGTTTGACAGCCAGATTTCTATTTAAGAATATTTCATTCAACACGTAACGCGTGATCAATGAACTAGGGTTTTCTAAATTTTCTATTTTAGGATATTCGAGATAGTAAGGAACCACCGGTTTTTCCAATCGAAAAGTTGCTGTTGAGCATTGTGCGCGATAATAAAGTTTCTGCTTCAGTCATAAAAATGGTAAGTTATTGTGTATCTTTCCTAGCCTTTAATTTTTTTAAAATCCCACTATAATTTTTCGATTTTCAGGCCGCTCCATTAGCAGAGAAGGTTATATTAGAAGAACTGGTCCTTCGTAAAAAGCTTATATCGATGGGCGTGAGTCTTGGTGGTAAGCCGAGTAAACATGGTTCCGCCAAAGGAGTTTCTAAAAAGAAAAAAGTGTCTACTGAGGAAGAAGTAGAGCAATGCTATTTTTGCAACTACATTTTACACATGTCTTTGGTTCGCAACGAACGTACGGATTTTGTCACTTGTTTACCACATGCCATGCAACATTTATCTCGCAACAGGGCACAGATTAAAAAGTGTTCCCTTCTCTGTGAAGAAACTCAGGTAATTTCTAACAACATCTAACTACGATGTGATGTATGTAAATAGTTGAAAAAATATTACTTTGCCTTATCGTATGAATTGTATTTTTTGTTTGTATTACAGGAGGAGCTAGAATCCCTTCTACAAACTGTACAACGACGTGCCAACTCATAATTCATGAATCTCTCTCTCTCTTTAATTTTTTATTTAGTTGATGACCTGAAGCGTGTAAAATTGTAAATACGTCTCCCCATAGGTTTTAAGTTTTTATGCAAATCTGTATTATAGAGTGAGTGGGTGCGACAAAATGTCAGTATTTTATCACAATTGTACATAGATGAACTATTATTATTATTATTATTGTTGATACACTTTCCAGTCAGTATTCCGGATCAATCGTTAATAGTATAAATAGAACTTTTACCTTCTTCGGCTATGCAATGTGTTTAAATGTGTGCGACCTAGAGTCTAGTACATTTTATGCTCTCATAAATAAATATTTTCTCTTTATTGTTTTGATAAGACAAAATAATAATTTAATTAATTTAATACGCAGCAAACGAGTACAGTTCATAATTAGTCAAATTCCGATATTTATAATAAAACAATTGACCAACGATTATAAACCTATAAAATGATATATTACTTTTATATTTTATGATAATATCATACTTTGTTTCCTGAGATGTACGAACCAACTATTTTGTTCGGCTTTATAACATGACCACCAAAACTTTGGAAATGGAATCGAATATTTATACTTATTTTAAACTACTTGCACAAGTCTTTATGAGCTTTGGGAAACTGCTTGCATAATATCCAAGTCGCCTTCTCCAATGGTAGTTCCTTAAACATTCATAGCACCAAAACTATTGCAAATCCATATTAATAACAAATGATACCGTCAGTATCATACTGAATTCCACCAACGGTAAAATTTAGCATACATCCATCTATTAACTTCAAAATTGAACTGACTACAAAAGCAAAAGTCGAGATAACAGGAGGACGTATTGAAATTGACATTGACGCCTTGTACTTTAAATTTTTCCTGCGGGTATTTACTGAGTGACGGGTGTCAAAATAGGAAGTGGGAATGTCTTGAGCAGTCTTTTATACAATGTCTGTATAGGTTCTAGCTCTCCTATGTCCTAATTATACCGCTGCGCTGGAAGAAACAATATTGCAAATGAGTCAAACTGGTAGTTTAACACTGTTTCAAATATGTAGCCAGGCCTAAAGGATCTTCACACAAAAGTTGTCCTTTTGCGACTTCCCAGCCTACGGATTCCGGAGATTCAGACAACTGAGGGCTTTGATCAGTCTTCATCTGCATAAAACAAAATCAATTGGGTTTGTGTAATATTTGTATTGCTTGATTGAGTAGTAATATATTGACAGGAATGTGGACATAAGCATACAAAACATCAGACTCACAAAGTATTTGAAAACCGATCTGAACGAACTTGGTGAAGGAAACAATCCCAACTTTTGCTCCGCTAAGGAAATTTGTTTGTCCAATAAATCTAAAACAATTTTGATAGAAACAATAAGCTCGTTTAAAGAGTCCATTCTCTTATTTAATGTAGACGACATTGCTTGAGCCTGTCTGACTAGTTGTGGTAGAATAACTTGAGTCCACTCCCGTGTTTCGATTTCCTTCTACAAACAATAGAAAAACTCATATGAAAATGTCATGTGTCAACCACCATAACTGGAAACCCAATAATTGAATAATCAACAAATTCCCCTAAAGATAACTTACTATTTCAAATAAACTTTGCTGTTCTTCTAACTTTGCTATACTCTCTTGTAGATACTCTTCAAGCTTGGATATCTTGAAAATCAAAAGACAAAAGAATATTATTGCTTATATTTGACCATCAAGCCTTCTTGTAATTATCTTCTTCATTGCTCAATTCAAATGTTCTTAATAGTAGAATTCCCTTCACCTGAGTTGATAAGTCAGTCTGACAATACGCAGAATATTGGACAGCCATTTTGCTAAGTAATTCCAGCGAACTTGCACTGCTGGGCTGAATGTGCGTAGACATTTTCCTGTCGACGCTATGCTGTTGAATACTAGCCAGTTTTTCCCGTGTTGTTGACATCGCTGCTCAGGAACACTGCTAATTTTTGCTGAAAGTGGAAACCTATTTTAGCAGCATTCGAATTTCAGTTCCAGAGGCTTGTATGATAAATTACAACGCAATAAATAGTTGATTTTATGAGCATAATCTAAATGATGTACGGTGTATCAATTCTTAACTTTTGATTTACACTCGTAATCATTACTAATAATCACTATTAACTAAATAAATAACAGACAGACTTAAAAGTCTGAAATACATGTCACCTGATCGGTCACATTCACGAAACTTTACACATCATGCCTTCTTCTGCATGATATGATAAAAGAAGAGGCGTTTCTCCTGAGCTAACGAAAGGGGCGTGGCTTAGTGTGTACAAAANTTCTGCATGATATGATAAAAGAAGAGGCGTTTCTCCTGAGCTAACGAAAAGGGCGTGGCTTAGTGTGTACAAAACAAAACAACTTGCGATTAGTGCTGGGGGTGCTGATTGATAAGCAAAAACACTTTTCACCTGAAACCTCGCACTGGCAGTGCACTGCACTGCTCTTCTATCTATACACTTTTTACTGAATATTGGGGCAGAAAGAGATGGTGGGTTGCGTTTCGCGGGAGCTGATAGGTTCCTTACTCGCTACCTAACTACCAATAATTTGCAAGCAACTGAATTTTTGTCTGTTAGCTCATGTGTGTTTTGTTGATCGTTGATCTGATCATCATGATCAGATCAGACTATCAGACTCTGAGTGAAATAGTGGTATCTACGACGGTTAGTTGAAAGTGTAAGGTCCTGTCTTAGTTCACTCTGACTTTTGAAAATGTTAAGTTTAGAGTCTAAACTGTAGACGCTGAAATCGCTGAATTTCGGTAAATATTGTTGTACAAATTGCTGTTCTCGGAAAAACGTGTATACATTCTGGTATCGTGAATTATTTAGACGTATTTATTTTGAATTGGATTTTCAATTGTAATTTGGCAGAGTGAACACGAAGCCTCTCCAAGTTTTACAAGAGTAATGTTTTACATTTGACATTTTGTTGAATTGTTTAGTACGGTAGATTTGTCTACGTTTTTCTTTGTTCTGTGTTAATAAATGTTTTATTTAATTGTAGGGCTGCAATATGGAGGAGCAAGAGTTGAAGAATTTTCTCCGTGGGGAGGGTGAGCAGCTGGCGGAAGCAGCAGTACCCACTATTGACGTTTCCGAGCGATGTCTTGTGGATATTGCAGACGACATTGAAAGTGAAGGGCTAGAGCATTTAATAAGTAATGTGGGAACGCTTGTGAACACATTTAAGACGGACCATCAGTATACCTGTAGCCCTGAAGTGATTGCCGAAGGTGTTAAAGTTATATATACAGCCCTGCAGAGACTTTACAATGCGATTGTAGCAGCACAAGGGAACGTGAGAGCATCTCTGGTCAATGTGGATCGGACTACCAAGTTGAAGTTTAGAAGATACATGGCGGTTTTGTTCTTTCTGGTGAACAAATCATTTGTCGAAATCGAACAAGCTGTAGCAGCTGATTCTCACAATATCTCAGTACAGCAGCAAATCACAGGTCAAAAGGGTAGGCGAACTAAAAAGCAACATGTCCCTGATACAGATGATTCAAAGTACCAGTTTTGGCAATTCTGGCGGCCTAGGATTATCAGTGAAGTTTTGAAACTTGTGTCTGCTCCTATGGAGGAAATCTGGGAAGGAAACTTGGATGGTTATAACTTCATGCGGTGTATCACACTGGCACTTTACAACACGATAAAGAACAAAACCAAGCGTATTCGACAAAGCGATCCTGAAACAGATGAAATATTCGATATTCTGGGAATACTTGCATTCAAACATCAGGAGGAAAAGGGCATTTTGTCACGACTTATTCCATTGTTGAAAGGAAGTGAGGAAACAGCTAGTATAATTGCGGATGGTGTCGCCCGCATGATTGAACAGGCTCCAGAAAACCATCGTGAAAATATTGTGCTTCGTGCTCTTACTGAAGCTCTAGATACATATATGACGAGATTGGAAAAAGATACCAACGCTGAAAAAGGCTTCCATGCCTTTTTGACACAACTCTGCATACATCAACCAAAAGGATTTATGCATTCTCTTGCCGTTGTGGTACAATTTTTAGAAGCAGATTCTCCAACTGTCAGAAATGCAGTCGTTATCGTGGCATATCAGCTAATGAAGTGGACATGGAATGAAATGGATGCTGAAACTGCGCACCAAAAGGAAGATGAAATTTCAGACGAGCGACCTAATGTTAACAACTGGTTGAGCTTGAGAAGAAAACTTTTGGATGAAGTTTTGCTTCTTCATACCCAAGATGTAGCCGCTGTTGTTAGAACTAAATCAATACAGTCGTTAGCGGAGATGGTAAGAGCCAAAATTGTCGTTCCTGGAGAAGCAGTCAAAATAATGAAGAGTGTGAGACACCGTCTTCTAGATAAAAACAACTTCCCCAGAAAATATGCAACATCATTGGTTATCGATATTGTGAAGCAGTATCCTCATATTGTTAGGCCAGCTGAGGAATATCATACAAAACGTCAACAAAAGCTGGATTTGATTATTTCGACAATTGCACAAGATAATGTAAATGATCCTGCAAAAGCGTTGTACTTTATCATCAAGGAATTTCATGTGCACAAGAATATGGACGCATTCATCATCTCTAACGAGGTGAAAGAAAAGACTTCGAACCAAGATTCGGCAATGGCTGCCCTTGGAGAGTTTCTAAAGGAAAAGCGCTACTGGGAAGCTTGTGAAACAATGTATATGTGTACACAAAAGTGGGCAGTTAAGTGGGATCAACTGTTGGCAGCCTTAAAAAGACACGATGATGATCAAGAAGAGCATTTATATTTGCGGTTTTTTAAGACTACAGACAATTCAGTTTTTCCAGAGGATGTCGACGACTTGGAATTGGATGAAGTCAATTATATTTCCCCAAAGAAAATCCTGGATTGTCGTGTATTTTTGAACTACATTCAATGTAACTTGAAAATGAAAGAGGATCTGGATAAATGTCAACCTAGCCTCCGAAAGTTGTTGGAGCTTGGAACGACTTCGGACAAAAAGGAAGCCGTCATGTTCTTCACTGCTATATGCGAAGCCGGGTACAAACCACCTAGAACAGTTACAGTGTCCATTATCAATGCATTGGCGCAACTAACTGAAGAGGAGTTGAAAGACTTTGTCGAACCCTTTAAGTCTATATTCATAGGGCGTGATACCGTCACCCCTCGTGGCTTCATACAGAAGCTTTTGGAACTTATTGATCAGTTGTCAGAGAATTTGGTTGAAAGTTTAAGAAGCATTATAGGCCAGCTTTACTGTACCGGGTCATTAAATGTGGAGTCTGTTAAAATACTATGGGACGCATTTTCTTTGTCTACTAGCAACTGGGAAGAACGTTCGTCATGTAGTGCTGCCCACCTTCTAGGAATTATAGGGCAAATCGAAAGAAAAATTATCACTTCCAATCTCAATCAGTTGATTGAAGTCGGTCTGGGCGAAAGAGGTATCAAAAACTATGAACTGGCAAAAGTTACCCTGCAAGCAATTCTTCTTGGATGCCGAATGGAGCTAGAAACAACTGACACGGAAGGTGCAGCTTCGAAGGGCAAATCTAAAAACGCAAAAACTGTCAACGCAAGAAATAAAACTGCTGAGGATATCAAGTTCCCCCCGAATCATGATCTCTTTGTCAAGATCGTTGACCTGATCGAACATGGCTTGAAAAGGAAAGGGGAAGAAAATTTGGATATGATGTACCCAAGGGTTGTGGAATTTTCCACACAAATTATCTATAGGATGTGTACTGAACCAGCTGAAGTGATAAAAAAAATTCTTCCTAACGTTCATGGTTTAGTTTTTTCAGTGGATACTGCTGAAACTGACGAAGTTGACCCATTTAAGCTGTCGGAGAGAATTCTTTTCAGATACATGAGTTTTGGAAAGGCTCTTCTAGGAGCACATATTACATATTACGAACAAGTTGTTGCGAAAGAAATCAAAGAGAGAAAGTCAATGAAGGAAAAAGCCAACAAGAAAAATAAAACTGTGAGCAGGCAGCGTACATCCCGTATGAGTAACTCCAACACAACATCAAACAGCTCAATGATGAATCAAACAAATCAAGACGCTGCCACAGAAATGGATTTGGTCATGGGGCATATTGGATTCGACGCTGAGCAAGACAAAATCAAGTCATACGTGGCTAGCTTACTGGATCATGGATTCTTTCGTCAGTTCAGAGTACATGTATTTTATTTGTGCAAAGCGTTCGACACAATCAAATCAGTCAATTTGAAGGTTGCATGCGTCCAAGCTTTAGCAAAATTGATGCTCGTGTGCGAAAAATCGGTCGAAACAAGCCTCGAGGTAAATAAATACGTCTATCGAACTTTACCAGTTAAATGCATAATTATAATAGTATGTAAGATACATACATCTCGGTTGATTCAATTACTCCTGTAAATAGTTGTAAACGATTTAATGTTTTTAACAGAATTTCAAATCCATATGGAGCCGAAATGAGTGCTTTCCAGTGAAACTAGAAGTCCTACGAGCTGGAATTAGACTATCTGTGAAGTTTCCAAACCAAATGGAAAAGATGAACGAATGTCTCACCTCAGGGTAAGTTCCTCCAACAGAGTTTGTCACTGGTGGTTATAGCTTAATAGCTAATTTAATTTTATGCCACTGCGTCATTACCATAACTTGATCGTGTGTGAATTCTGTTTATGATTGCAGACTTTCAAGTAAAGATGCAAATGTTAGGAAAGCATGCATGGATTACATTTGCTATCTTTCTCTATCTGATCTTTTAAAAGTTAGGCAGCAATTCCCAGACACTGCCGCCTGTTTGTGCGATGAATCGTTCGAGTTAAGAGGTAGCTTACGCACTTGAAATTTTTTGTCAGCTTTCTTATATTTTGGTTTATTTAAGTATGTTTAATAAAACCACATATATATTTGGCTTATTTTTAGAAATGGCCAAAGATTACATCAACCAAATAGCAGAGAAAGACAACGTTCTGCAAAATTGTATTCCAGACATCATTTCCCGACTTTCGGAAAGGGACGATATTCCCCAAACCAGCTTCCAGAATATCATGAAGTAAAGAACTTTTACTTGTTATATAACATAAAAATTAAAAATGTTCACCAAAACATGAATGTTGATGTATTGAACAATTTATTGCAGAACTCTACTCCAAAAAATCAAGAAAGAGAAGCAGCTTGGTGGCCTCATTGAGAGATTAGTTGGAAGGTTTAAAGGGATTGTCTCTGTTCGTATTTGTCAAGACACAATTTATTGTCTAAATCAAATTCAACAAAATGAGAAAACATTAAAAATTATGAAAGACAGTGTAAGTATTTACGCTGATAAACTTGGTGATCCAATTGTATGGGACTCATTTATGGATCTTCTGGCTACATTCAGAAAACTGAATAAGGCCGAACTTAAGGTACTTCGATTTGAAAATTAAAGTAAAATTTATTTCTTTTCGGTTTGCATTCCAATAGGCATGTATTAAGTTTAACTTAATATGTTCTCTATAGATGAAAATTGATGAATGGGAGAAAGAACTGGAGGAACACCATGCAAAATGCGTATCTCTAGATAATGCTGATAAAGCGGCAAAGCGAAAAAATGATAAACAGCCTCGCTTAGTGGAGGAGTCCAGTTCGGATGATGAAGAACAAGTTGAAGAAAGTGAAGGCAGAGTGCAAAACGACAACGATGATGAGAACAATAGTAAAGATGGTGGTGATCAAGAAGATGAAGGAATGGAGGAATCAAATTCCAATAATGATGACGATGACGATGATGGTGATGAGCATATGGAAGACAGTGAATGATCAAACGGGTCGCGTTTTTCAAAAACTTTAATTTAGGATATTTACACTATAAGAGTTAACGTAAATACGCTTATAAGTTATTGCCTTATTGTTAAATGTACATACTCAGAAATTGCTACAGAATGAAAAAAAAGATAAAAATTTGTATACATTTTATAATAAAGACCGACTATTATTAATACGAATGTCATCATAATAAATCTATGATCATAAATCTACACTATTTACAAGTTCTTGTTACATGCTAACATGAAAATATACAATATACAATGTATTGAAACAAAATTCGAACGCATACAATGAGAAGGAATCTAACATGGAAATGCTCACTCACTACATACAAACACACATTCCTGTTAAAATTGTTCAATAATGTCAATCGACAATAAATTCTTTGACAAAAACATTACAAAAAGTCATTTATTCCATTACATTTCGCTCTCCAATGCAGTCGTGGAGCCTTTTAACGAATTTGTTGGCAACCACGGACTCAACTGCTGTTTCTGCTCCATCCCCCACCAAAATTCTTTTGGCAGCTTTCGGTCTACAAAAATTACAAAATAAATTTGTTTACATTGATAAAGCTATACTTTGTGATATGCACAAACCGTTTTGTTAGTTAAAGTTATTACCTGTCTGCTGACTGGACCATTGTATTTATTGCACGTAATTGGGTACTTGGGCTTCTAGCAAAACTGTAGCGTAGTTGTTTTGTAGGCGACGGCGACTTGGCCCCTTTAAGAGGTCTCAGGAACACCTGATGCTTAGTGGCAACTTTTCTACAAGGAGACATAGGAGTTGCCTTCAAGTGTGGGACTGGCGAGAGTGGAACCTCCCCCTCGTCCTATTTTTATGACAAAATAAAAAACAAAGTTAAAGAGAAACAATACTCACAACAAACATTCATCATGGAAAAAGCAAATATACTTACTGTTCTATTTGGCGAAAATTTCGCGACATAATCTTTTGTGCACGTGATGAAGATGGTGTTGTAAAATTTAATGAGATCGCCCTTCTGTCCATTACCTAGGTACACAAGTCGGTAGACACGTGAAGCTGACTGAGGTTGCAGCCTGTAGCACCGCATAATTTCTGTGAATGATTTTTCATGGTCCTTCCCTATGACCTGTACAAAGTAGTAAAATAAACGGTGGGTTTAGTTAGGTTCCCAGGGGGTAAAGAGAAGGCAACGTCGACAGAATAGAGTGTGAATTTATTGTTTACCTTTGACACAACGTATACACAACACATGATGATTTGGTCTAGATGGCGACCTTTCATGAGATCAACGACAAAATGAACAATGGATTGCTGAAAGCAAGTCCAAATCTTTCGCAGAACGTCTTCCTCTATAGTCAGATTCTTGCATAAATCTTGGAGGCGAACGAATGCCAAATGATAAAACTTCCTGAAAAACAAGGCTGTAGAGCTGCCTCGTTTTGGCTTGTCACCATGTTTTGATGGAAGAACCACGCCCAATATCTGAGAGCTATTTTTATCCTGAATGATTAAAGTTGACTGATTAGACCCACCAACAGCAACAGGGACACATTTTTCACCTTGTGGAGCTGGAAATCAAAATTAGGCACAGTTGTTACGACAGTTAATTACAAAGTTGCCAGATGTTAAACCTCAGTGAGCAACTTCGGACACTTAAGCATCATGAACTGAGCTCCAGTCCAATCATTAGGCACTTACTTTTTATAACTGCGTAGCGTTTCGGTTGAGTCTCTGGGTTTTGAGCATCGCCAGACTTTTCCATTTGTGACGGTAGGAACACTTCTTCGCATGACGGAGTTGGTTCATTTCTTTGGATTAATGCCGTCCATAATGGGCTGTCCTCACTCCAAGCTAACTCCTCCAAAACAGTTTCTTCTACCTGCAAGGCAAGTTTTAGATAAATATTATTATTACTTATAGTTTCTCAAGCTTTGGCAATTTTTTTCACTTCTATCACAGGTGAATCCACATATCATACTACTTTAATTTAAGTTTTCATACCTGGCTCAGATGTTTGACGACATCTCGACTTAAGTTTTCCTCTGCTCTGACGACTACTTCTATTACTTTGAAAAAAGAATAACCAGGTAAATCAAATACATCCAAAATCCAAGGGAATCGTTTAGGAGAACTGTAGGAAAATAGAACGATTTCCAAGGCACATGCGAAAAGGCTTGTCTGAAAAGACTCGTCCATCATGACACCCTATGAAGGTAAAAACCAAATGAATGAAATGCAAACACGGTTATCTCAGATATTTATGTTTTGAAAACACTAATAGATTAACTTACAGCCAATTCCGATTTATCTGCTCGCTGCTTGTTTTCAGTCGTCAAGATGCTTTCCAAGAGCCTGTAAAAAAGTGTCTGAGCAAGTTGACTTCTGTAGTAAGCGAATTCTGTATGCATGCCTGGCTGCTTTTCTCCTTTGGTGCATGCAAACCTCACACAGAATAGTTCACATAGCTGCTTCAATCTTTCTTCCATCGCCGGTATAGGATCCTTGGGATATAGAGCGATAATTTCGCGCAATGCTTTACTGGCTTCAGCTTTTCGTCCACTCAATAAGGCCTAGAATAACCATCGAGTTAAATTCAGTATTTGTTTCACGTCTAACCAGTAGAAAGCCTTCAAAATAAAATTAGTCTTAGTACCTGTATTCTGCTGACTGTTTGAGTAGCAGAGCTTAGAGGAGAAATGGCAGGATCATCCTTCTCTCCCAAGTATTTCTTGCCCGTTAGAGGTGTAGCTGGCATTAGGTGACGAAGTTCATTCAAAGGAGGACAAGTCTTGAACAAAGTCTGCCTGTCAAAGGTCTTCAGATAATCATCTTGTGTATCCATACCAAAATCAACATGTCGCTCAGCAGAAAGATACATCCGCTCATCAAAATCCCCCTCTGTCAAGACATATTCTTCATAATCCTTCTCAAGGCGCTTGGAGTTACTCTCAAAGGCATCCTCGTCAATAAGGCCAGTGAGTGTATCAGGATCACCTCGTAACAACTGAAAACATTGAAACAGATACTTTTCGTCCAAACTAGCCCTCAAATACATACAACTACCAACAATTGATCAATGGACAAAATACTGACTTACTCCTTGTTCCATCATATTCCGAATTTTCGGTTTTAACCAATATTCTTTAACGGTTTTTGCTTCAACCGATATGCCATCATACAGGTCACAAAGAGCATTAATTATGCAGGCAGGATCTGATCCAATGAGGCGAAAGTCTACAATGCTAGCCATATCAGCATACTCTGTATTAAGTAGCAAAAAACCGTAAATGAATGACATTTTCAAAGTTGCTAGAGAAGCTTAGACAGGTTGGCCAGGACGGAAACAGTCACACAAGAGTCGCA
>JAHZMZ010003047.1:0-11522 GCA_027743805.1 Lepidocyrtoides sp. E14 | reverse complement strand
CGTCGTTTCAGTAGAAAGCCGTTTAACCCCGCCCTGGAAGACCCCCGCCCTATACTTTAACACTCCATACATGGCATTAGATATGTAACTTGCAATAAAAAAATCTTCAGTATCATTACAAAGATAGAATCTATGTCTTCCAATAAAACTACAATGTGGTATCAAAGAGTCGATAATGGAAGGAACGGAACACCCGCGCTGATGTAGTTATCATTAGAAGTAATTTTATAAGCTTTCAAATGAATAATGAAGAACAAGTTTGCTTGCAAGTTTCTTAACAATGTTTCTTCCAACGAAAATGTGAATTAATCAGAGATTTCATTGGTGTAAAGATTATGTAAAATTTTCTTTCAACCAAACTCTCCACCACATTTTCGTCTCTTTCTGGCCACCCTTTGAAGTAATGCAAGTACATAATTGACATCTCACTCACTGGTCACCCACCCGAGTCGGTTGTCGAATGTGGCATCCAATGAAATGTTTAAAAAGGCAGGTTGCGTAGGGAGTTTCACTTTGAACAACAAAAAAATAAACATTAACAACCATATTTACTTTTATTTTGTGAACAGTCGTCATTATACTCAATGCATTGCATTTATGTAAGGTTATACCACATTATATTACCGAACCACTTGCAAAATTTCCCGTGTGACTTGTTAGCTGCAAAAATCTGGACCTTTTGCATAAATATTATTTCACTTCACGAGACTGTCTCTGTGAATCTGTTTCAATATTTAAAACGACAAAATATAAAACAGCTCTCCCTGAACGAATTGAAACAAACATGGCACACAGTGTAAGTGAAGAGGTTCGTATGATCCAGCAAAGTTACAATAACTCCTACTTGCAAAATCCTGCATCTGACAATGATTCAATGAAGCTGGAGCAGGTAAATGTTATGCAAGGTATCCCTATTGTGGTTCAATACCGTTTAAAAAAGTAGATTGTTTCGTTGAATTGTCGAAAATTGACACATTTCATATTGATGATGATTTTCTAAGGTAGCATTTGGGAGTATTCAGACAGTCAACCATGGTTCTTGCTTGGACTGCACAAAAACAATCCTACTGCCACGAGGCATGTATTAGAGTCCATCATAAAAATTACTCCCCCGGATCAGGAAGACAAGGCACAAGGCAAACGGCGAGGCGCTGTCAACTTAAAGGACGGAGCTGAAACACAAAGTGTCGGTGAATCAGCCGAGAAGGGAAATGTGACAGTAACGTCAACTACTGTCACTGTAGTGGATGAAAAAAAGGATTCCGAAAATCAGGCAACCAGTGCCGCTGTAGAACTATATACCAATCACAAGGCTAGATTTGAAAGCAGTCCAGAAATGAAAATTGTCGTAAAGAAAACCGCAGAGTTGGTCAGTGATATGAGCAAGTCGTGCGAACTAGTTTTTCATGCTCTACGGGCATGTGCCCGGTTTTTAACATACCCTACACCTTCTGTGCCATCCGACAACTTTGTTTTTGGCCATCTAAAGGGCTGGATTTGGCTTATTCACAAAGGATTATCTCATTTCAATCATGATAGGACAGACATGGACAGTTTGGACATGGCTCTAAAGACGTTTAGGAAGGAAATGAGTCTACTTGCCAAGGAAGTTAACGTCTGTGTCATGCATCTCACTGTTTACGTAAATCAATTGAAGAAGCTAAACTCTACCATTAGAAAAGAAGCTAAAATTTTAAGAAAACATAAACATCTCTGGACTGCTCAAATGGACCGCTATTTCCATTATGTGAATGACCTGAAAGGAAAGCGACAAATACTTATAGATGTCCGGGAAGATAGATTTTTTCCCACGGATTGGATTTTTGAACCACATCCTTCAAAAACAAGGCTACAATGGGATTTTTTTCATTTTCAGTGGGTCAATCTGCAGCGGGACTGGATCGATTATGAATTTGAAATTCGATCAGATTATTCACTACATTGGAGAGCGTACTCCTCATTTTCTCCAAGTGATCAAACAGAGATAGTTGTTCACTTGATTCAACATTTAAAAGCTTTAGTTGAAGAGTGTCACACTTTCCATAAGACTAACGTGCAGTTGAGTTTTGACTCTCAGGAAATCAAATTTCTCAAGTTTGCGGTGGACGAAATTGTGAAACTAAAAAAATGTCATGAGTCAGTCGACTATATCACAAACGTTACAAAAAACCTTTTTGACGACTTGGCACTACTNGGAAATCAAATTTCTCAAGTTTGCGGTGGACGAAATTGTGAAACTAAAAAAATGTCATGAGTCAGTCGACTATATCACAAACGTTACAAAAAATCTTTTTGAAGACTTGGCACTACTAGAAAAAATCAGTTATGAATATTTGAACCATTTTGAGTGGGTTGTGGCAATAATTGAGCCTTGCTATCAGACAATGAGAAAATGGCTTGCAGACGATCTCATTCTCCCATTAGAATTCTCGGCCAGAATCCACCGTCGCCGGGGGTGGTCTCACCAATGCGGCTGTTTCAGAAGACAGCAAACATTTTTGGAAATTTTTGGCGAACCTTTGCATGTGGTTTTATTAAGATCCCCCATTTCCATTCCACAACTTAAACTTTTTTTTCCAGATGACACGCGATTGGCAGACGCACTTCCGCCGTCTGCTTCTATTAATTCGTTCGGGACTTCTGGAGGTTACGGAGTTAGTCTTTTTGATGCCGGTCTAGGTAGAGAATGCCCTCTTCCGATACACCACCCACTTCCCAAGTACAAAAAGCGAGTGGAACAAAAGCTTAATATCTTCGACATACGCAGGCTCATTGAGTTATCTCTCGCTTGCACTTTCTTTAACCCCACTGATGAGGAGGATGAAATAAACCATGCAGATATAGATACGGAAAAATTCCTGCACATGGTGGAAGAAGTTCAAAGATTTCTAGCTGTGTTTTCTAGTATTTTCAACTTCATGACTGCTGATTTGAAGGAAAGAGTTGAGACACTGGAATCACTTATGTATTCAAGTCTACCAGAGCATTATGGTGATTTGAGGAAAGTCATAGCATATGAAACCACCACACAAACAGCGGAAACTGGCACCAAAGCGTTTGGACACTTGCTGCGGATTTTTGAATTTGTTGTATATTTTCTGGAGAAAGTAAATACAATGGAGGATTCTGAATCCACTTATTATGCTGCAAAGATAGCTTATTATAAAAGTTATGCCAAGGTGCAAAGTTGGATATACCAGAAGGCCGCTTGTTTCTCCATGTACAGTCTTCCAACAAAACTGGACATGTACTCATCGCTTTTTATTGAAAGTGATAGAAAAAGAATTGAAAACGATGTTTTAAAATTTGTTAAGATCGGTAGCGAGTTAATTGAGATTTGCGAAAGGATTTTTAAAAGCAATAAGATTACATGCTTTTAATACTGTTGTTGAAGGATTCTTGATAACTGACCACGGTTTATTTGTTTGTTCATAAAAATAAAACGCTAACGCCTATGGATTGCGTTGCGTAACGCAAGTCTAGAGTAGAGACATGCATGCCAAATGAAGTAAGCCATAAGCATTACGGCTTGTGAAAGATAAGAGAGCTCCATCTTAACTATACTGCCAAAACATTTCCCGGATTCCCGGACCGAAACCGTTTCCTCTTTGTTCAGTGAAAGCTGCTCATCGGAAAAGTTTTAGTGCTCCTGAAAGAGGGAACCCGCATACCGTAATGGAATTGCGTATAAAGTTGAGTCTCTGTCTAGGTGGGTAATGTGAAGCTGGGCAAACAAAAGCTACTGTTATTGCACTGTTTTATGAAAAATAATTTTCTCGGATACTCATATTAGGTTCATACCAATTTTTTTAGTCAAGTAAATACACTTGCATTTTTCTAAATTTATTTTGGGGATTTTTTAACTTATCGCAACACAAACGTTCTACTTTGGTAAATACACTCAAGTTCTATGAAAACACACATTTTTTATATGCACAGATGTTCATTAAATCCTCGATCTTACGTTTACGTTACCAGTTGAAAGTAACCCTTTCAGCCGTTAAGTTGAATAGTGAGGATGCGCTGACAATTGAAAGTAATTATGCATATGTCCATAAAAGTTACAAAAAATACCATGATATAAAGTGACACGACTCATGCCCTTTTCCCCTGATGAAGACTCATTCAATTGTCGAGGACTAATTACACCACCATTTTCTTCAATGGTCGTCAATCATAAATGCACAAAGAATACTAGCATTACATTGCCCATATGTAGGTTCGTCATATTGTATATCTGACTCATCATCATATTATCTGCTAATTAACTCTACTTTTTTATTCATGATGTTGACTCCATTAGGGAACATCTTGTTCTCAAGTGTCTGTCACGACTCGGGAGGACGGACTAACGATACATGGGAAACAGGATTTATTTATTGTAGTATACGAGCAAATGAAAGATGATGACAATGACACGCGCGTATGGAACCGATGCTATTATGGATAGCGGTGTTGGCGAGACAGACTTTCTGCATAATGAATCCTACCATAGTTAATAAGTAGTAACTGTGATCTTTTCAGGATTCACTTACATTTCATCTCGTCATATCATCATAAGGTTTCAGGATAGGGTTATAAAATATGGATACAGATGGCATAAAAAAGGACAATTTGTTGTCTTGATGTGTTTCTTCTCATAGCTTGATGTGTCATCATCATCATCATCCATAACATAAAAGATTGAGAATGTAAGTGCCGTCGTGTGATAGCGTTGTTGTATATATCAAGTACCGACCCATCTTCCGTGTAGGTTGCAACTTTTAAAAAGGTATTACAACTCTCCTATAATATCCATTTCCATTTCAGGAAGAATAGACTCCATGCCTTAAGACAAGAATGAGCAAGAACGTGACATGACTAGATGATAAGCTTAACAACTTAAGTAGCACAACACTCTCCTCGTCTCCTCTCCGTTCCCATACAAAAAGTGTTTCTTGGTCCTTATCGTTATTTGTTTATGTATATTACACATTTACCAACGACAAGGGCAACGGAAACTGTAAGTGAACTTTACTTTTTTGATGATGATTATGATGACAGCATGGAAATGAATACTAGAAGCAGGAAGAAGAATAGTTTTGGCTGTTTATTTCCCATCACTATAAGCATAGTCTATAGCAGAGAGGCTTCTTGGGATTTTTTCAGTTCCTCGGTCAAAGCTGTCGGTGTGTTATACGCATATATTCTGCATGCTCACCTAGGTATATGTGCTTGAATGAAGCATATTATAATATTTTCTACAATCGCAGGTCGACAGGAGAAAGAGAAAATGGCGATGTCTTTGATGACGAGTTCTTGTCATCATAAAGCTAAAACCCACAATTCCACCACAGATTTCTACTGCTGCTGTTTCTCTCTAGTCGGTCTCTCTGCTTCGCAAAGCTTTGCACAGATTACATTGAGCTTGAGACCTTAGGAATATTCTTTTTATTTGTACTCATCTAAAGCTGTGTCGTAGTGGCTTGTGGCTCCCTTTGGAAATCTAAAATCGGAATGAGAAACGGTTTTTTACAATATTTGGATGAGTATAGCTTGTGTGTATGCTTGTGTACAAGTATGCAAGCTTATTTGAAGTCGTTATGAAGAGTCTCACATTTCTACATTTGACAGGTATCATGTATATTTCAATGAACTTCCTAATATACATACTTTAATGTAATGAATGCTATGTCTGTATGTAGAAGACTATTGACTATCGTTAGTATTAAACTGGCTGAAATAAAAATATAGACGCAAAATAACGATATTTGGACGGTGCTGGATCGGGATCTAAAAAGCAGTGCCGTTACAATTGTAGAGTACCAAATAAAAAAATGCACTGCTGTCGGCAACTCATTTTACCTGTGTTTAGCAAACTACATGCACGCATAGGTAAATGGGAAAAGTGGATGGTTGCGTGTGTTGTGCTTTCTCATTCACTATTAATGATAATCTCTCTGGCAAGCAACAGCTACTAGCTACCACATCAACACAACTCTGTATTCCCCGATCTTTTCACTATTCACTCCTACATTTGTTGGAATCATGCTCGAAAACATTGCCGTTGTACTTGGTTAACCGTGACAGAAACGTAATGGCACATCACACTGTAGATTCACGATGATGGTACGAGTCGTAGTCGTAGAATACCAATCAGTAATGGTCAAAAATAGAGGAGCATTTCCCCTAAAGTACATAAATATTCTAGTCGCCCGCAGGTCTTCGTGTTGGGCACACTGCATAATTTCTTATTTCTACTCAGACGTTTCCCAGATGAAACAGAGTTTGCGTCTTCTTGGGTGCATCAATTTATTTTAAATAATGTAATAATCTAAACCTTCTTGGCCCCGACTTCAGAAACGACCTTCAAATGATTTTCTTTTTTTTTTCTTTCCCTCTCCTTTGAATGTAATATGCTCAGTGAACCTTCACCCTCACTTATACTCTTTCGCCATTTCGATTTTATAGCATAAACTAGCCTCTTATATGAAAAATTACGATTGTAAAAACATGCGATTAAAATTTAAATACGACTTTGCAAATCAAAATGATTGATCGTAGCACAAGAAAATTTGACGATCTCTACCAAAAACATCATGATTTTATTGGCGTAACATTCGCATAGGTACATACTTACACACAACAGAAAATTAATATCATTACTAGTACTATTAGTAGTTAATTATGTATATGTACTACATATATACTTTAAAGACGAATTAAAATTTCACCATTGCATTGCGCATTGATTCACAAGATCTTTACAGGAAACTACACACATTATAACTGGATAATCATTAATTTTTAAATTGTATTTACAATTTACACTATACGTCGTACCTCGAAAAAACGCTTCAGATAATACACTTGGGAAAGTGTGACTGAAAGTATCATCAGAGACTCAAAAAGAACCCACATCAGAACGTGATGATTGGTTGACTCATTAATTCTGAAATGAACCCGATCTCTAATCTCCATATAATCTTGTTCTTGTTTAATTCTGAGCAGCACAGTTCTCAGCTCTTTGATCATCACTTCCAATTTCTCTGGTTGGATTTCTTCAATTTCTTTTGAGTCGTAATCCCCTGGTTGAGTAAGTGGCTTGTCTTTTTCTCCAACCACACACTACTCTATACGGCTCTGACGAAGGAATTGCCATTAAAAACGCCAGAAGAACTGGAAGGAAATCCATTTTTCTTCCTACAGTAGCTAGAATAATTGAAGAACAAAATTGTAACTAGCGATCTAGCGATGCCATGATTTATCTAGTTTTAAAATATTTAGCTAGCTCCCCATTAGCAATTCCAGATAATCCTGCCATTAGTCCCAATGCTACTAAATGGTTACTTACTTCAAAATTAATATGCTGCTAGGACCAAAATAATTCGTACTCTAGAGTATACCAGCTGCCAGCTACCAACTAAATTAGTAATAAGAATAATTGTTGGAAACAGTTTTGTAAAAATTACTATCACGTTTTTAGTGCAGAATTTTATTCAAACGTTTGATTCGGTTCGCTTATAAAAATACAAATCTTTTAACTTTCGACCTTTGAGTTTCCCACTTCCCACTGTGGCATTTAGTGCCAACAGAAAAGTGCAAAAATACGATATGTATTCAGCGAGTCAGTTTTATGATTTTTCAGAAATATTTTATTAGACATTTTTATTACTCCATTTGCAATATAAAATAGAGTTCAGTTCAATCAATGATATATGAAAACAATAGTACAGTAATTTAGGTATTATACAATTCAGGCCAATTCAAAGCCACTAGTTTCAGTAGTAAGATAGTTCTCTGCAATTCTAATTCTGGGAATAGGTCCACACAATCATCCTACTGCGACTGGTTTATGTTCATTCAAAAAAACCCATGAAAACACTGACTGAAATGTGATCTAGGTAGATATTCAATAATTATAGTTTTAGCAGGTCATGTGTAAAAGTTCAGACTACAATGTAAAAGGATGTAATTATACTTGCAAAGAAATTTGCAGTTTGGAAAACCCTGAAACTGGATTTTTCTGTAGAGCACCGTAAAACTGACTTTTCCTAAAAACTGTCGGATAGCAAAGGTTAATTTGTACTTTGCACAACCGACTGATACTGGTAGGTGTATAATGAAGGTCTAAACTGTGTTGGAGTTGGAACTTAGTGATGAAAAGATCGTACAAAATATTGTCGCAAAAGCATGCAAAATGAGTAGAATAGTACTAGCTGAAGATTATTCTAAGCTTTCCGATTCTGAAGAAGTGCATTATGCCAGTTGGAATACATATTTATTAAATACTTATTATATGCGCACAATTTAATTATTTGGCATCAATTTCCAAACTTTCTGAAAGACATACTTTTATAGAAGTTTGTTCACTGATATGATACTGTGCTTGGTATAGGTAAGTCTAGCGAGTTTTATATATAATTAATCTATACAGTTCATCTGCTTTAGGAAGTGTAAGTCTATCCTAAAAGTTTGAACTTCTAATTTAGAAGTATACGTTTTTATGATAGAGATTTTGAAACATTTACGTTTTTATTTTTTTTAGTATTACTCTCTTTTCGTGAAACATAACAAGAAATGATATTTTAATTCAAGTGATATACTAGTTTAATTCTACCTTGATACACTACTATAAGTGTGGATATAAAGTACAAAATTAGAAAGCTACAGAGTAAAAACCGGAAAAGAAATTCTTGCATGTGTTCTTCTTCTGCTGCAGAGCTATGACTTTTTTTTGTGAAGTGAAACCCATTTCATTTCCCCATTCATAACATTTCTCCTTTACAGTTTCACAAGTTTGAATAAGATTTGCAATACCCAACACTGCAATTGTTAAGATGCAAAGAAAAGGATGAGAATTGGATGCAATGTTGAGAAAAGCGGAACGAAAACTTCGAAAGAAAAACTTTTATTCCTATTCTTTTATTACTGTCTCCAGTAGAGTTTTTATTGTACTGTCTGTCTAAATAAAGCCACGAAAAAAGAAAAGACTAATGAAAAACTTCCCAATTTTTCAACTCATTCATTTGCATATTGTACAAATGAGAGAGGGATATACTGCATGTAAAAAAATGAATGAGGGTGGGCGGGAAGAGAAAAACTTTGTCTGCTGACAAAGACAAATTCTGGCAACAACAAAAGTAAGCAAAATTTACTACTTTCAGAAAGAAAAAAAATATTCACATATGCTTAAAACCACTTTTCATTCCCTTGATTTTCAGCATCTTTGTAAATAAATATTTAAATCAACTAATTTGTGGCAGAAAAAAAATTCACGGATTCTCCCCAAAATGATGAATGATGAAATAATATACGTGCGTGCTTTATGTTCTTCAATGTAAGGAAGAGGGGATTTATGAATTACGGATGAATACGGGCAAAATAGTTGTATAAATTATTCCCATCACTCGTGATTCAGTCTAATGGATCTTTGAAGTCATTAAGTAGTTTGAAGAATCTCTTAACCAACACGATTCCACTAAGCGAAATCCAATGTCTTTTTCATTTACTACCAGATTAGTGATTTTAGCATTCTTATCTAAATGCGTCCAAAAGACTGAGGGCAGGCGGCTGTAGAACTTGGGTAGGCAAATTATATACCTAGTAATATAATATTATTTCAATCCTCTCAAATCAAACCGTAGGATCGTCAGAATTAGACCGACTTTAACCCTCTCTTCCATCATTCCTGTAACATTTGAAAGATGCTTAGTTTGTAAATACATAATATGTCATATTCCAAAGAAGAGATACACTTTGCTTTGCCCCTCATAATATCATTCCTATTTCTCCGACCCCAATCCACGCTATCTTTGCTTTTTGGTAATCAAATGATGTGAGTCCTCTTCTTCAAAACCATTGATTCGCGTGCCATGCCACTGCAATCACTTTTATTATATTAAAGAGGAAAAGTTTGTCGTCTAGTAATCAGGCAAAATTGCATATCAATGTGAAAGTTCCCTTGCACTCAAGTATACGACGCACTATTACCAAAGGCTGATTTGGAAGGTACGTATTTGAGGAATATTGTCTCATAGTATATCATTTATTTTGAATCCGTTTTCACATCTTCGATAAAGATAAGTTGTTGATGAAGACGACGAACTACGATGAATGTATTTTTTCACTCTTGATCATTTTCAAATAAGTGAAAAGAAAATGAATTTACATGTAAGTTTACGGTCGAGATGAAAGAGCGAAAAGTAGGAAACAAGTCAAGAGTAATCTATTGGAATACCACTAGAGCAGGCTACGTACAGTTTGATGTACGCATGATGGAAATAATGTTATGCATTATGAATTGCTTATATTTATCCCCATTTGGGACGTCAACAGACATTCATTTCATTCATTCAGTCAGAGAAACACTAAGGTTGAACGAAGGGAAAAAGTCAGTCAGCCTACGCAGAGTAACTCATTTTCGTAGAAACCTCCGCAGAAGGACGCATCATGTATATTGCTTTTTTCTAACCTTTCTTCCCTGCTTACTCATCTCAACCGCAGAAATGGATATGGATGCATCATCTGGTTAAATATTCACTGGCAAGTTGACAGCATAAAAGACACGTCCCTACTTCATTGTGGTAGATGAACCATGCAGCTTTTATTCTATCAACTGCCAAGCATAAAAAGAAAATATTCTGCTTGGAAAGAAAAGAGCCAGAAGAGGGGACACAAAAGGAAAGCTTGTTTGGGTATGCATGTATGCATATCTACGAATAAAAGTAGGTGCGTACGAACAAAGAACAAAAAGAGCGTATATAGGTACATATGTTGTGAAAGAGTGTGCATACCTACTACTTGACTCTCAAAAGAAAGAAAGAAAGAAAACACATGAAAGGGGATGATAATTTTGGTCGTATTCCCATCATCTCTTTACTTTAAAGTATAGGACAATTTTTTTAAAGACCCTTTTCAAAAGCCAATTCAATGTCACTGTCTCCTTCTCTTTCCCCACTCGTTTGGAGAAGTAGGTGGGTAGTTCTGTCGATTTCCAAACGAATATACTTTGCCATGAAATTTCTGTCGGTTGCAGTAAAAAGTGCTACTCCTCCTTCATTTTTTTCCTTGAACTTGGAAGAAAATTGATGGCTTTTAAAAATATATCAAGATAAAAAAGGATTGCCGAAAATAATAGCGGCTTGGTTTACGTTTGAATCTACAAATCCATTTCCTTTTTTCAATGTTTAAATATATGCTCCTGAAAAAAAGTGAAAGTACCAGACTATCTAGTTTGTTTGTAAAATTCATCTAACATTTTGGGTTTTAACGTTTTCTATTTTATTTCGTTTGACGCATGCCTGCTTAAAATAAAACATGAAACGTTTTTCTCTCATGATGTTCCACATCCATACTTTTTTGAATGCGTAACAATAATATATTTTTATCTGTACCCTGTGGTTAGTCAGCACATCACAACGTGGATAGGTATGTATGTATGTACCGATTTGTGTAATCTTTAGTGTTGACAATAGTCTTCTTAATTAAAGATAAAACACGAAAGGAAACATTAATACTTGCCATTAACATCAGAAACTAAT
>JAHZMZ010003046.1:0-22409 GCA_027743805.1 Lepidocyrtoides sp. E14 | reverse complement strand
CTTGTCCTCATCTTCTCCTTCTGCGTTCTTATCAGCTGCCGCATCATCATCCGTATCGACTTCTTCATCAGGAGTGGGGGCAGGATCATCATCATCATCCACTCATGTACAACAGCAACAAAAATCAGGAGGAGGTCATCAGCATGTTGGTACTTCCTCTTCTGGTGCAACCAAAGGAGTGGGATCATTATCACCATCTTCATCGTCCTCTGCAGAAAATGGGGGTAGCACAACCGTCGACTTCAATGTTGAAACGAAATTAACAACAGAGCGAGAGCTGAATTTGCACGGACTAGAAAGATGGACAAATTACACCATTTCCGTTCTCGCCTTTACGGCAGCTGGTGATGGAAAGCTGTCTGAGCCTGTGATTTGTCACACGGATGAAGATGGTAAGAAGTGCTCTTGTAAATGGATACACACTACACCCGCTTACACTCACAACACAAAATGTCGTTTTCCCCCTTCTTCTCTGCATTAGTACTAGTATGTCAAAAAGACCCACTCACAGCAACAACGGTGCAACAACCCACTACACTTTTTGGAAATGGATTTATTCCTTATTACTATTACCATATCCCAGTAGTATTTGTAGAAAGGATTTTTTTTTCAGGTTAAAATATATTTATGCAGCATATTATTAAACTCATCATTTATCTGGTAAGCTCCTCATGGCTAAAAAATGTAAACGTACATACGAAAACAGAACGCACACATGTTGTATAATTTTCGTCTAAACGCTTGCACCTCTGTAGTCCTTAATTTTACTGTCATGTTGTTTGTGTACTAATATCTCCAAGCTCTATCTATACCTTCACAAAACATTCATTTGAAGTTTTTAAGTAGATTTCCTAGTTCGGGGAAATGGAATGAATTTTTTAGACGAATGAATACTCTCAGAGGATAATACTCGGTAATGGAGGAAAACTAGATTTAAAACTTTTTCAATCTTCTGTCCTCTCGTGTTTGTCTCGTTTCCGGTCGCTCACCTACATGGTATACGTAGATTGTGTATTGAGTGTATAACATGCAAGCACATATCATGTGCACTAGTAAGTAGTACACACACACACGTACTCGTATTTTGTTATCATGATCAGTGATCACATATCGACATCACACGCTCTACAAGCAATAAGTTTGCGTGGTTCAGTTGGATGAAAGTGTAAATTGCGAATGAGAACGTGACATTATACATAATACATGTATACTTATGTATGTGTGTCTAAAGGCAACCAAACAACATTACAAAAGGATATAGGAGACACACATGACGTAATCCGTAGAAGGAATCATTGTCACTTTACGGTTCCCTTGTACTTCATCATTACACATTTATCTGTTTGTTGTTTCGCATTGGATGGAGTACATGCCGAAACTTTCACGAGAAAAAAAGAACGAGAGAGATAGAGAGAAGCTGATTATAATTAGCAATAGGCAATGCAAATACTACACTTGCAATACATACTTTAGTGGGAGAAAAAGATACTACAAGGCTCATTACAAAAATCCAATAGGATAGACCCTGTATATAAAGTCTACAGAATAAACGTACAACGGTTGAAGTGTAGTTGAAGTTTTTACTTTGCAACTGATCTAACGAAGCATTAATATTGTAAAGTATGAAAAGTTGTTTGCCCCTTTTAATACTGGTGTGTAGCTTGTGTTGAGCCATTGAGTAAATTATTTATTATGAAAAATATTTTCATTCGTTTGGAGTTGTTGTATGTAGTTGTAAGCATTCCAAGTTAGAAACACTTGCCTCTACCTTCGTTTTTACTTTAGTTGTTTTCGATTCATAGCTATGTGTAAATATGTTTTCTCACCATCAGTACAGGCATTCTTTTCAAGCTCATATTGATTGACTTGACACAGATCAGTAAACTAATGATAAAGAGTATCATATTATACTGTAACATGTATATGCTAGTAAATTAGCTCAACGAGAACTCCATTACAATTTCACAGAGTGTCCTATATTTTGCAAATTAGCTGCGTCGTTCTCTGGGTAAAAATTATGGATGTTCCAAATCAGTCAAGGCTAATGAATTCACGAGTATGTCGTACGGACAAGTTGCGTAAGCAATTAGCAGTAGAAGACTAAATAAACTTTATTATGTCAATGCAAAATTTGATTACAATAAATTAATATATACCTTCTATATCTAATTAGAAGTCTTCAAGAAAATGGCATTAAAAATCTATTTATTACTGTTTACTTTGACACTAACTTGGGTTACAATGGGTTATTGGGTATTGGTGGTATCGAGTTCACAGGCAAATACACAAGATGATTATTAATTAAAACAAATATTTCATCATTGGAACTGATTGCTTTCATAAACATTCAAAATTTGTAGATGTTTAGACAAATTTTTGGTGCGTTGTTGATGCGTACAGACTGTGTATATGGTGGTTGAAAAAACTAGGTACAAATGCCGCAGGGAATTCAAAGAAACGAAAGTACAGTAGATGTAAACAAGTTAGGCCACTAACAACAAAGTACGCGTAAACGATCTTACAGTTATAGCTTGAATTCTGTATGGAATTAAAAATGAATTTTTGGATTTACAAATTTCCTCTCCAAACTCAATCCTTACTATATTGGGCTGCGTCTATAGATATGCATAGAAGCATGAATAAAAATATTTGCGTTATCGTATCGTACTATAGTCCAGCGTACTCTATGCCATGCAATCGTATCAGTCGATCGGATAATGTGTTTACAAAGGTATAGATGAAACAGCCTTGTTTGCACTTATCAAGACTATGTTATGCTCGAAGAGCGTGTATCACGCACGTTTGGCTTGCAACTTTACTCTGTCTATTCTCTCTCTACTTCTTGATCTGTCTCTGTCTATTATTTTAATGCCATCTTGGCTTCCTCTTTCCAATTTGAGAATAAGTCAGTAAAAATACGTAGAAGATTAAGCGTAGTCCGCATACTCGCAATCCTGGACTTGGAGAAAGCATGTGCGCAATTACGGTATGTAGGACAAGACGTGAGTGAGTGCAGATCATTTATATCACGCAAGTATGTATACATAGTACGGGCGACCTTCGCAGATATTTTTCTTGAATGATACCGGTTTCAAAAGTTTTAGTTCTCAGAACAATTCTGTTACTACACTGGTTGAAAAGTCGTGAAAAACATGATCGAAAAAAATAATTTGCTTCAATACAACATTGTACTGGTAGATGCAGCCATGCAGTATTTTGGAAGTAAAAGTTACAAATATACATACATACATCTTGTAAAAATGCAGCTATTCGCGTTTCAAAGACATTTGCAAACTTTTTAATCAATTTTAGAAAAAGTAGGTAAATATAGTTAGAACTGCACATGCATAGATTACTTACTGAACTCATTTTGAACTTTATTTATTTATCACCTCACATTTCCAATAGCATTTTGCAGATTTTTAGCATGAATAAATAACACCTGGATTAATATTCAAATAGTAAACTTGTTTGATTCGTTCGTAAAAGACTTTACAGTTTCCTGTCTGAATGTTTCAGTCTGAAATTTTTAACTTGAAGCGAAAAGATACTCACTCTGCTCTGTAGAAAATACTATGATGCATCTAAAATTCAGGTTAAGGAAAGAAAGGAGAATGTAACATGAAAGCAGAAGCATTCAGTTACTCCAAATAGAAAAGTACATGATTTAGGTATGAATCTAGGTAAAACGTGTGTTGTAAAGATGAAAGAATAAAAAGCTCAGTCTGAGAATGAAGACCGTTTTGTAACTTTATTGAATTGCCGTCATGGAAGATAGTGAAAGAACACTTTGATGTATGATCTTATCCTTTTACTGTACAATACACTATTGTGGAACCGATAAAAAAGATGGAAGAGACTTCTGGGAAGAGCATGGCAATGACAGTTAACCAAACAAAAACGTATTTGAAATGAAGTAGTATATGACTTGACAAGAGTAGTGTGAAAGCTATCATGTGATAGTGATGATGATGTTCCACAAACGCCTTCTCTTTGATATAATAAATGTCGTTTTCGATCAAAAAGTTGTGTTTGAAGTTTCTCAGCAATTTCTCTTTGCTGCTTTCATTTCCTACTGTGTTTGCGCGACTTGCTAGAATCGGGAGGGGATTACAATGGAAAAGGGTGTTCTTGTGAGATGATTATCATATGATGATGCGTAGTTCGTTTCAGGTAAATGTGATTTGGTACTTTGGTATGCATGATGCTGTATGATTTTGCTTATTATTGCTTTTTCCTCAAAATGCCAGTGGGAAAATGAGCGGAAACGTGAAAAATTATGGCTCAGTCAGACTTATGATCTGATTCATCAGAATAGGAGAGCATAGCTGAATGTTTTTAGAGGTAGGCATATATTTTAATATAGTACACATGTAAATAGTACACAGACATACATGCATATTCTACTGAATATACGTTAATGTGATCATTGTATTTTGCGTAGGAAGTTTGTGGGTGCAAATGACAAGTGACACGAATGCATTTGAGCAAATAAGTTATTTGATGTTTATTTGTGGTTTCAAATTAAATCATGAATTGTAGTGGATGGTAAAGAGCTTCATTATGAGAATAAATTGGGTAAAGCAGACATGAAGGGATGTATGATGCATGATGAATCGTTGAACAGTTTGCATCTAATTTTATTTGTCAGTTGTCGTTGTTCTGACTAAAATGCCAAATAATATACGTAGGTACATAGCGACATTTCCACACACTAAATTGAGTTGAATTAGTTGTGTACAAACTTTGCTGATTCTACTTAATATCCTTTTTTAGTGCCCAGTCCACCATCAGCAATTAAAGCTTTGGTTAGTTCGAGGCGGTCCATTTTGGTTTCATGGCTCCCCCCAAAGTCTCCAAATGGAAAGATCGACAAATACATACTTTACTCGAGGATGACAGACTCTGCAAAAGTTGTAAGTTTATACATTACCTTTTAATTTGTAGTTTAATTGGGAAACAATTGAGTAAAACATTAAATATTAGTAATATGATCGGTAAAAATACAATTGTGCTCAAATCCATTTAATTAGGATAATAAAATATGAATTATGATTAGACAAAGCAATTTAAGAAATTCATTTTGATTTATGAAAACTTTCATGTTTTGGTTTTCGACACTAAACAGGTAATGTTATATATTTTATTTTATGTCAGGAAAAGAAAGTTCTTCAATCCCATGAAACAACGCATGAGTTTTCTACTTTGAAAGAAGGACAAACGTACGAGTTTTGGGTTACAGCATCTACCAAAATTGGCGAGGGAAGTCCCACTTCTAGGGTCCACGCTGGAACCACAAACAAAGGTAAGCTTATTATGTTGAACAAATACTTACCAGGGCATCATATTATGCGCCATGAGCACAGGTATTCATAAGTAAAAGCTGATAAAAGTTGTGTAAACGGCAAACTTTCCAGAGTGTTAACATAACCTTTTAACCGTATAAATGCAACTGCAAGTAAAAATTGATCCTACCTTAACATTATACACAATAAGTATAAAAAACCAGGTTTCGAGAAACAAAACAATATTGCAAAAAAAGTTGTTTTTGTTTTGCCACTTGCAGCCATTGAAAGCTGGAATGAGGACAGTATATTATTATTATTATGCTGACTATAACAGCTTTTGCATACTACAATAATACTACCTCCACTGGCAAAAAGTGACAAAAGTTTTTTTTTCAGTGTGCTTAGTTATTAAAATATAGTATGCAAGTAGTAAGAGACATATCTACCCATTCATTATTTTGGCAGTGGTGGGAATACATCCTTCCAAGAAAAAACAATCAGAAATGACTCCCAACTTGGAGGAACAAGAAAAGAGAAAGAAACATATTGAGTATACTCTCAAATACTGATATGATGGTAATGATTTTTTCAAGCTTTTCATTACTTTTTCCTTCTCTTCACGCAATGTTTGCCCTTATGTACTCAAAGTTCACACGCAGTTAAGCACACAGACTTTCACACAAATAGAATGCCCATTTCCTGTCTCTATAAAACTACACAGGCCAGTGGAAATATAAACATCTATCATCGTATATATTGGTATATATATTATATTACATGCATACCAGTTGTGTGCATTTACACTTTGGACATTTTAAAAGACTCAAACGAGAATGTATGTATATTTGTACACATACATACTATGAAAGCAACTATCACAGTAATTTTTGCTCCTACTTTCTCTTCTTTTTTCCTACAAACAAACTTTTCACCTAAAAAAACTCATCGTAACTACTTTATTACTTTACCATAATAATAATAATAATATTATTATGACTACCCAAGCAAGCCAAGAAATGGGCAACGAAATGAAGCCAAAAAGACGCATATCTATACATATATGTAGCTACTCACACATGTGTTTCTCGTCCTCTTGAAAAGCAAAAACCTCCACTCCACTCTGGTCACTATACTGCTACCAATACTGCCAGCCGAGGCAGCAGGCAGGCATGTTGAAGGTAAATAGAAAGTAAGAGACGAAGAGGGAATACGACAACCAAAAATGGAGATTCCATTGCTTGCACATTTTTATCTTTACTCTTCCTTTTCTTAGTGGTAGTGGTACTTATGCACTTTGTTTGCTGGTTGCGTTTCTGGTCTTTATATCGACATGTGTGGTTTCTTTCTCTTGAGAAAGCCAAGTCCTGACGAAAATTTTCTCGTCTTGAATAAATACCATAATACATGCTACCACTGCACTTTACGACGTCCTTTTTGGTACGCTTTGGTCAACAAAAAGCACTATCCACCAGACAGCACACACAATCACACATAAAAAGAAAAGGCCCGGAGGTACTTGTAGTATGCTTTCTCTTTTCAGCAAGCTTAAAAACTTTTTTCAAGAAATGGCCCTAGCATAGTTGTTCTGGTAGAGGGTGAGCTTTTGCAAGTAAAATTTACGCGAGCTCTTCGTTAAGAAGCGAATAAACCAACGACTTGCGTTGCCGGCTTTATCCATACACTCCACGCAAGCCAGTAAAAGTATTACCAAGTGCAAGCATTTTAGATCAAGAAAACGAGAACGATTCGATGATGAGAAGCAGTTTTGCGACTGTAGAAAGAAAGCATTATAGTAAGCATTAGTATTACGAAAAATAAACAGAAAATTTATAAAATGAAACTTGACGATCTTGTTCTTACAAACCATAATATATATATCGTACCTAGACATTATGTAAGCATTTACATAGGTAGGTATAGATTGTCGTTATTATTGTGCACAACAAATATATGTATTTCAAATTATGGTGAGGGAATTCGGCAAGGAAGCGGAAAAAGAAGAAAAGGGGAAAGTCAAGTTTCGAATGCAGTGGAAAAGAAAACGGGGTAAAGAGCCAAATCCTATTACTTCATTATTTACGTTTATTACCCACCTTTCTCTTTCACACCGTTCCTATCGTCAACCAACCAGCCGCCACGAAAACATGTGGCATATAATTTGGCTACATCTTGTGCCTAAATGTTTATTTGTTTATCCATCTAAAAAGCAGCACCAAAGGGATAAGATGTGAGACAGGTCGTATAATATTCCACACTACCAATCTAAGCAAGTTTATGACAGGAAATAGTGGAGCATAAAAACCTTTAAACTGGTGAACATTATTATCATCATTATTATGAATGAATGTGTGTATGTTATTACTATTACTACTATATTATTTCTGTTCTCTCCGCACAACTTGAATTTGACGAGTATTCATAGACGTCTTATATAAAGCAGTTGTGTCGTTCTCTTTTTAAGTTGGCTTCCAGTATGAACAAACGATTTTTTTTCATGTTAAGCTTGATTCCTCCTCCATGTGTCTTCGGTCATCATGACCGTCTTTTGCAACTCAAAAACTTTTCTAAATGTAGTCAATAATAATACCTACACAAATATACAAATCTGACTTATGTGGTGCATACTTATGTTATGTTGTATGTACATGGATGCTTAAATGGTCGACTTTGTGAAGTCAATGGAAATTCTGAATTTTAACAAGTTCTTGTCGAAANCAAAAACTTTTCTAAATGTAGTCTATAATAATACCTACACAAATATACAAATCTGACTTATGTGGTGCATACTTATGTTATGTTGTATGTACATGGATGCTTAAATGGTCGAGTTTGTGAAGTCAATGGAAATTCTGAATTTTAACAAGTTCTTGTCGAAAGGAAAAGGCGGTAAAGATGACGGTCATGAGAGGACATGGCGAGAGGAAAGAGAAAATGAGAATTTAGGTTGATTTGCATATTTAGTAATACTGTTTGTGCATTCATGTGGTAGCTGTGTCAAAGAAAGTTTGTGTGTTGTGTGTAGTAGTGATGATACATACGTATAAAGGGTAAATATGAACATCTGCTGCCGTGTCATTGATGCATACAGCATCATACATATATCCAGTTTACAGGAACATTGGCACATATTAAATATAAAATAAAATAATAATAGTAATATGCCGTTATGTGGCAAATATGATGTGCCTGCTTAGTGCTTTTCTCACTAACGGTGAAATGCTTTTGAAGAAAATTTAGAACAAAAATTATTGCTCATGTTTCATGGAAAGAGCTATAATCATCAACGGACAAGGTAGCAAAAAGGTGTATGCTGTGTTTTGCTTTTTGTGCTAGATAACTACATACGAAGAGTTATTTTGGCGTTATTAAAAGAGAAAAAGCTGTAAACGAGCGAGTAATAAACAAAAAGCAAAACTAAATAGTTAATATTTGCATCTCTTTCATTCTTCCGCCTGTCTCATTTTCTACTTTTCCCTCTTTTCAGCTCGCTAGAGTGGCAGTGATGGTGGTGGTAACTCACATACTCAGTTTATATTTTCCACTGACTGTGTCAAGTTACAATTACACGGTTGAAAACCATTAAGAATTTTACGACAAAGAGAGAAAGTCAGAATACTACCCCCATTACCCTACACACCACTACATATACATGTAGGCATATATCTTTACTTTCCCCTTTTATTTCCATATATTTTTGTGCACGTCACACAACGCGTATATGAAAGAATGTCCATAAATACTTATGGCATTGAATGATGATGAGATGGGGGTCGTCGGGTGAAGGAGAAATATGCAGTTGAAGTAGTGATACATACAAGTTGCGCTTATCTGTAGTCAGAACACAACAACAGAGAAGACATAAAAAGTGTATAGGTAAACACATAAGTTAAGTACTTTGTTTAGGGAACCGTGTCTGCGTCTCTGGTCTGAGCAGTAGAGTAAGGCATTATAAGAGCATTCTGTTCTCTGTTATTTTTTTTGAGCATACACAATACGGATTCTCACTTCACTTTCCATTCTCTTCTCGCATTTTTGTCCCTTGAGACAAAGTCATCTGCAATCCCGAAGAAATAAAATGCGCGTAAAATGTGTTCAGGTTTTTTTCTACGCGGTCAATTTTCTATCCAGCATTACTTCCATACATACCTTTACACCGACTGCAGTGCAGTTTGGGGAACAAGGGTGGTAAAATGAGGTATGGAAAATGTCCCTAATGATAATTAAGGATCGTTTGTTGCCAGACCTGAATTGTCTATTAGGGCAAGTTAAGAATGCATTAAAAATGTGTTTCTCGTTTGTTTACAACATAATGATTGTTTCGTGTTTACAAGGAAGCAAAAGTAGAGATGAGTCAATGCTGGTGGTGCGGGAGCAAATTAGTCTCTTTTAGTAAATATGCAAATTTACTCATGTAAACATGTTTACAGCACACAAGCCACGAGCAGGTAATATTTTCATTAGGAAGCATTGTATAGCGTCTATATCAGTGAAAGAATATTTGGCGTAGTACCGTGCGTTGATTGGTTAACATTTAACAATTTTTACTGTTTGATTTTTATCATATGCTAACCGACATACCCTCGTTTAATGTTTTTTTGTTGTCCATTTTGTCTTAAATTTTTATTTCACTTTGTTCGATAATAAATATTTAGTGTGACTGTATCTCAACTCAAATATAATAAACAATTTTCTTAATCCGCCTCTGCAACGACAGTACTTTGAACGGAATAAAGGAATATTTCTCCTATTCCCAAAACTCCAATTTTAGAGAATGGATAGATATTAATGGGATCACTGTAAATTTCAATGCAAATAACGAACATTACTGTTTTTCTTTATTGATCTAAATAGCAATCTTCCCAACGGTTTTGCCAAAATTGTGTGCATTGAGATAAATGCTGATCATGTCAGTAAATCGACATTGTTTTTTTTTCGTTGGACGAAAAACGTAGCTTCAGTTTTATTCATACTATCACCCCATTACATCAAACAAAATGCCTAGATAATAATAGTACAACAAGAGTGGTGGAATCCACAACAATCAACAACAAAATAACATTGTGCAAGATACTCCAATTACGAAAATAAAAGGCAGACTAGAAATTGTGTGCTAATAACACGTACATATTTAGTTTACGTGATGTGCAGCAATATCAGTATGGGGAAAATGATACCCGCATTCATCCTGCCTCCTCCACCTCCACCAGTAGTAGTAGTAGCACTACAGAAATTGAAGCCTCATTTATAGACAAAGGGCCTTCAAAAAACCAAGTAGTAGAAATAATGATATACATAGTTCTATGAAGATAAGATATGATATGATGATATGCATACATGTATATACGTATTTACTAGAATGAGAGCGAGCGTCCTTTCTCATCCTCCCTCTCATCATCATCATCACGATGATAGTGGCAGGCAGCATGGGAATAATTTATTTGTGTTTTATGTGTGTGTGCACAGTTGCAGCGAAAATAGCCTCGTTTAGTCAGTGGATTGATGTGGCCTGGAAACGTGATGTGGCTCTCCTCTGTGATGCGGTCGGTGTCCCAGAACCAAGCGTTCAATGGCAATTTAATGGGAATTATATTGAAATGGGCTCTCGGAGGAATGTAAGTTGCGGGCTGACGCCTGGCCTTCTCCTCTTTCTTTATCTTTCTTACTCTATATTCATCCAAGTACACATTTTGTTATTATAGTATTTTGCGCTTAACTTTTTGATATTTCTCATTGTTTCATCGTTCTCCTCTCTTTTAATACTAGTGGTAATATCCATGCTGATGTATACGTAATGTATGGCTAGTAAATGTAGAAATGTGATGCTGATGATGCGATGCTTTCCACACTAAACATGATGATTCTTTTTGTTTTACTCTACTTGATTTGCTGATTGTGCTCATTTCCTGACACCATCCTACTGCAAAATAACAAACAGGAGCAACTATAGAGGAGATGAATAACCTATTCATTCAAATGAAATACGAAATTGCCACTACTGCTTTTTTCTGTTTATTGCCAACAAGAAATTACAAACTCGGGAATCTTTCTCAACCAAATTATTTCTCATTTCCGATTTAAAGATCTCTTGTCCTTTTTATAATATTTTAATTTAAAGCTACTTCTAAACTGCTTTGTAATATGGTAAATTTTAGTGTGACATGAAACAGACTTTCAACTGCTACTTTCAAATGTAAAATGGTCCTAATTTGCAAGCTTCGATCTTGTAGTTTTTCTAAATCAAACACTTGTGTGTATTTTGAAGTTCAATATTACATGGCATTCCATGAAATTCTGTTCTTAAAATTTTATAAAAACTGAGTCTTAGAAAGTACCTACGACCAATTTTAGTCACGTTACCTATTGCACAATGTCGTGATGCCAAGTGGCAAATCGAACTTGTTCATATGAAGCAAAGAAAATTTTCCATATTGTTTTCTGTGTTTAATGTATCTCTTTCTTTGTGTTTGATTCCTTCAGAGGGGAAAAAACTGTTTGCCCCTTACGACAACTCTTCCTTCTCTTTCCTACTCAAGTGCAATTACGAATGTTTTCACTCACTGAATATTGAATGAAATTTTCAGAAACACAGAAGCAGAACTCGTTTTCTTTCTCTTCTGTAAAATGCCTTTCCCAGACTTCCATATTGCTAGCGACTACTTCAAAATTAATGAATTCCCACCAAGGAATACTAACAACAACAAGAAACAGAAGAAAGCTATCTCTTAGGAATGTTTTTCTCAAGTCGACTCCTGTTTACTCACTCAACAAAAGCGACCTCTTTTAATAGCATAAATTGTAAATTATTCAATTCTAATATTCATGGCTATTCTCATGATTATGTTATTCGTTTGGCCGAGTGTGCACCGTTAGACAAAACAATTGAACTCTTATGAGGATGATCGGACGTTTAATATTGTATAATTATAATATTTCCTACCTATATACAACATTATTGTACGAGAATCCTAACGTAAACTAAATACTTTACTGAACAGCTCAGCACAGTTTTTATCCCAAACCCCTTCCCACAACACGAGAGTCTCTGTTTTCGTTCAATTGTAACATTTGAAGTCTGAGAAAAAACGATAGCAGAAAGCAGCAAAGATAATACAGATTTCAGCCGAAAAAATGTGGCCAACGCCGTATTCAGCAGGAGGATTAAGCAGGGTTTATAAACTCTGGTCTAAACTTCTACTATTCTCATTCCATTATTCAATGAGATGGGCGTCTTTCCAAGGAACGTACATAAATACATGACACAGAGCTGAAATGGCATATAAAAGGAACTTTCATATGCTTTGAATTCATTCCATCTGTAGAGATAAAGTTGTCTACCTTTCTGGGGTGGGGTGGTGGTAATGCACGTACTAGTTAGTACTATTGATCCTACGCACGTACAAGTAGTGAAGAATAATGCTGATTAGTGCTTTATGTCGCCACACAAGTTAACATCACTAACATTGTGACGGTTGTCATTACCGTCGTCGTCATCATCATCATTGCGATATCTCCATCAAAGGCTTGCTCATTTCCACTTAGCTTTGCTTTTTCCTCTTTCAAATTCAATAGTTTAGTTTGACAGAGATGAAAAAAACTTTTTTTTTTGCACTTTTTCCTACTAGAGTTGTCTCATAGGCACATAGTATTTTCTATACCCTTTGTTGTTCTTTTTAAGCCAGCCATCCTTCCACCTTTGCTCGCTTGTATATTTTACATATGTACTGATTTTGCTTTATAAACTTTCTGTCACGTTTTACATTTTTTCTCCTTTGACGGACAGAAAAGAGCAAATGAGTTTTCACTTCTTTTGTACATACATGGTCTTTACCACCAAATCATATACATAGGTATACTCACTATCATTCATTCCTATATATCTACAGATGAACTGGGAGAGAGAGAGAGCGAGTTGTAAAAGGCAGAGAGAATAGCAATTTTGCTTAGTAGGTGAGATTGAGGACGATGATGGTAATACAGAAAGAGGTAGGACGGGAAGCAAAGTTGACAATGATTTGATGTGTGGAAGCATCAAGAACAGGAAATTGGCCAAGGCGTGTAGATGATGATTGTGATGATGAGTGAATATTATATGCTTGCGTACGCTTACATACAAAAATGTATGCATAGTATTGGTGTATGTAGGTGTTTTGCGCAGGAATACATGCATACTTTCACGTAAATATATGTTACTATGTATAATATGTCAAGACGCACACGAGCTCATAATATTACGTTTTTATCATAAGCATCACCATCAAGAAGGGAAAAGGCCATTTCGTATTTTCATTTTCAGCTATAAAATTTGTCGAAACTTGAAGCGCGTTTCATGATGACGAAGAAGCAATTCCATCAAGAAGGGAAAAGGCCATTTCGTATTTTCATTTTCAGCTATAAAATTTGTCGAAACTTGAAGCGCGTTTCATGATAACGAAGAAGCAATGACATATCCCGCTCAATACTTGCTCTGTTTCTACTTTAGAGAAAGAATTTCGATAGACAGAGAGAAGAACGAAGTGTGATGGTGATGATATAACGTCAAGAGAGATGGGAGCAAAAAGGAGGAAATCATAATTTCCTTTTGAAATATGGCATGTCTCACATTTTTCCTTTCGATTTCCTTTCTCAGCTCATCACTACTTGTGTTGAGTTTTCACAGTACATACTACACCCAGACCCTTTGGTGTTTTCCAAAATACATGTATGCGTATATGTATGTATATACTATGTACCTACTGCATAAATTTTTATGAACAAATCATATCATCATCATCATCGTCGTCAGTGCAGACTACCATGAAACTGCTGCCCACTATTCCATCAAAAAATATATGAAAATGCTCAAATTTTGCAAGTTTTTCAAGTGTCACACATCATAAAAGACAAACTGCGATGATGATAGTAATAATATGTCGAGAAACATTGATAGGTGTCCTTAACTTGCTTTTCATTTTCTTACTGACTCTTTCCAGCTCTCTTTCTCTTCAATGCATAACATGTACATTCCAGCACGACGGGATCGCAAAATTACTTTCGTTTTCTCTTTCACATCTCGTTTATTTACAGTATCGTATATATATGGGTGCCAGTAGGCAACTAGGAGCCCGGAGTTTATTGAGTTTGTTTATGGTTTCGCCTTTCTGATTGAATGAATTTCTTGAATTTTGCTCATCATAACACTAGAAACAGAGTTTATTCCATAAATAAGTTTATTATTGACATCCATGTACAAAGTTATGAAGAGATCTAATACAAGTAATATTACTGCACCAAATATATTGGATATAAAAACACGCTTTGTATGCTCATTGCTACTCATCAGCAAAATAGTTGCTTCTTATTCTTCCGGGTCAACTGGTAACCTACATTTCTACGTAGCGTGCAAATGTAGTTCTTCAAAGTATGCTTGTGTCACAACGACAATTTGGTTGAGTTGTTGCTTTCTTTACTGCTTGCATGTCGTGTCGGTCTAGTGTCGACTGTCGTGCATGGTAAATTGGCAGAAGCAGTGTAGTTTTGTATTGGTCGAACAAGTGGTAAGCTGTTTGAGGAAAATTGCAGTGTCGTTAGAAGTGATGCCTACATGCTTGTGTCCTAGCTCCAACAACTTTCTGCCACTACAAAATGTACACAACTTTATATTCTTTATTATTGGCTTGATTTTCTTGTTGGCAGGTTGATGTGGGTGGGAAACTGACAATTCTGGAGGTGACACCGGAGGACAAGTAAGCTTTCTTCACTTTAAGAGAATTTTTTCGTGCTATACAGATATGTTATTGTTCATACTATAAAGTTATGGTTGTTGTATTGTCTTGAATGCATCACTACAGTTTTGTGTGAACATGTAAGTACAAAGTTCATCGTTCAAAAAGTAAGCTCTCCTATTCTTTGTATTCGTTCCAGCGGAAATTACACTTGTGTAGCGCAGAATACTCATGGGACAGACTCTGTCTCGTATCATGTCAGAGTTCAGACACCACCGCAGCCTCCAATTCTTCAAATTGCGGAAGCTTCCTATGAAGCCCTGAGACTTTCGTGGACTCTCTTGTCTGACGGTGGAAGTCCTCTAAAAGGTATGTGTATCTACACATTTTACACATTTCTAGCTGCCATTTCTCACAAATAGGTATGCATTCAAAATATTACGTGGAAAACATGAACTACATATAGAAAGCCAAACCACCATGTTTACCCACAGACACGGCTACGTGGGCACTTAGCTACATGAAAAGGAGAGAGACACGAAAGCGTTTTCTGAAATTAGGTAGCCCTTCTTTCTTGCTTTGTTGTTGTTGCTGCTTCAAAATAACATCGAGAGATCACCACAGCGGATCACAGTCAAACAGATTATTAACATTACAGGCTGAGGGTTAGGTATATCAAGTATCTTGCATGCGAAAACACCGTAAATTTCACATGAACATAGAGAACGTTGAGAATAAGTTTCAGACACAAAAGTGGTGTTTCAAAGATAAAACGTATGCGTACGAGGAATATGGATGTTAATAATAAATATGCCAATAAATATTCTTTTAGATGTTCAGCATTCATACACTCGCACGCTGTTTAGAAGTAGGAAGAAACATGGCTTTATTGCATTCCTTTTTGTACTAAGGTGAATGTATGTAAATAGGTAGTAATCGAATGACGTGTCTGTACATTGGACGAGACATTTGCAAAGTGAAGAGCATCCAAATGTTGAAGAAATTGAGCAGAATAAAACTGTCTGACCTTGAACAAAAATGAGATTCGTGGTCTTCTTTTGGAGCAAATTTAATTTTTATGAGGCATCAGCATCTATTTGAAGATCGAGTGAAGTATGCTAGAAGGAAAGAGAAAATAAAATACCAAGTTTTCGTGACAGCATAGTAGTAGTAGTCGTAAATACTATTGACTACTGACATACTAACTTTGTATTATTTAATTGACACGCTTCTCCCACACGAAAATATTCTCTACCTGTCTGCCTGCGTTATGTGTTAAAATTTAATGCCTTCGTTTATAAGGGAAAACAGTAATATTGTGCTTATACGGTCTTCGTTTTAAAGTGAACGATTGCAATGTCAGCCAGCTAACTGCCTTACTCAGCATGGCAATTAAATTTAAAAAAAAACAGAAAATAATTATAAAGCACCTATCACTAATAATTTTTCATGCGTGTAAACGTGTATTATGGTCGATTTACGTTCCTTTTAAGGTTATCTTATCAACTACAAGAGAACTGGTGGGGACTGGGATGAATACGAAGTCGGACCACGGGCTACAGGCCACGTACTTCAAGGTCTTGTGTGTGGCTCAGCTTATCAAGTTTTTATCACGGCTTTTAACAAAATTGGAAGCGGTCTTCCGTCCGACATATACACAAGAAGTACAAAAGGAAGCGGTAAGTGGTACAATTTTCTCGTTAAAAGTATTTTTCAAAGTTTATTAAGGCCTGGCATATTATCTGAAAATAATGAAATTGAGCAGTATTATATACATATACGCATACGATTTACTACAAGTATGAAAACGGCGATAAAACCAATTGCACATTTTTGTTGACGAGATTGTACTACTGCTCTAGCACATGTAACTTATGCTGCCTTTTCATGTTTTCTTGCTGACTTCCAAGACATTACAGAATTACTGTATGTTGCTGTTTGAACAAGCTTTTATATTAACATTCTTTTCAAAAGTACCACTCAACAACGAAATAAAACGGGGTACACATTTCGCGATCCTCTTAAAACTTTTTATGCCTTTTTTTGCCGAAAGAGGATATCAAAACTACCTTTATTCACTGGATTATTATTGCACGGTCTCCTTATAACTATATCCATTGAACAATACCATATTGCAAAAAACTAGCAACGTTAATAATAAAAAGTAAATGAAGGAAGGACTATATTTTATATTTCCAGAAATGTGTTTTATCTAAATAGTTAGGCTGTATTTCAAGTTATATGTGAATAGCCGTTTTAAATTTATCGCCATCATCATACTCCAATTTCAAGAGGTATTAGGTACGCTAGCATTCAAATGGCAGCAGTAGAATGACCAAAAATAATTACGGAGGGTTTTACAAGGAAAAAAATGCAATAATCATGGCATGGCGGCATAAGTTTATTCGTATTATTGAATCGTGACAACCTTGTTCACCTTTATAGTTGGTCAGACTTTATTTGTGACAGCAGACAAGAAATTCAGCTAAGCTGGGCACATTCATGACCAACACCCGTGCAAAATGAATGCACTTGTATTATGAAAAGAGAGCATTCAAGAGACAAGCAAGCAAAAGCATGAAGACCGTCATGCCAGCAGAATCCCAGTCTCGTAAGATATTGTGCGTAGGAGGAAGAGATATTAAAAAATAGATGCAATATGAACACATACTACCTGCGAAAATGATAGGAATGTTTTTGACGTACGTAGTATTTTACACCATTACCCATTTCGATAACTTTTAAATATACGCCAGCTGCTCACAAATTGACAAAATTGCTGGAAAACAACTAAAGTATTGTACTGTATGCTATTTCGCATTGTTTTTCTCGCATTTCTATTTATAATAGACAGTGAAAGTATAAACGCAAGAGAAACAATATGTGGGTAAACAATTTATTGTTAATACGTAAACTGCTGTATATAATAATATGTAAAGTTTCTAGAAGTGTTTTCCATTCCAAAGAAACATTATGTTGTCAAACGCAGTGTCATTTATCAAAAGGTTGAAATTGAACCTCTATCGTCGTGGCCGCTTGGTCATTATTTCACCTTTAACACACCTTGTATTTTTTATGTTTTTGACATCATCATTATCCTGAAATACATATTAGGTATATGCATTAAAAGATTGTGTATTTCAGCAGGTAAATGTCGTACGAAATCATTTTGCCTTTATATAATCCTATACAGCTCCCGTGGCGCCAAAGAAGCAGGAGGTACTTCATGGAAACCACTCAGCCATCAGTATCCGTCTTGACCAGTGGCAAGACAATGGATGTCCCATCATTAGATTTATGGTTGAGTACAAGATCCCGTCGGAAAAGAATTGGCATCGTGTCACTGTAGAGGTAAACCGGCTATTCACACACTGATGGCTAGAATCAGGACAACAATGCTTTCTCCAGTTTCCATCTTATTCGTGGATATATTAAGGTTTCATTCTTAATAAACTCATTTTTTCCAGGGTGTACCCAAAATGCATTCGTTGACAGGTCTCCAGCCCGGAACAAAATACGAAATTCGTGTTACTGCAGAGAACCACGCAGGAAATAGCATGGCCAAATATGATTTTGTAACGTCAATGGTGAAAGAAGGTTAGTGTGTGTATGTGTATTACTCACCAAGAAAATGAATGAAAACCACATAGCACTCGTTCGTGTGGAGAAAATGAGATCGTTTCATTATAATCATGATGAACATGTAGTAGTAGTAGAGGATGATGATAACAGTGATCCAATTTTGGTTGGGCTAGTTTTCTCTGATACTTTGAGAGAGTCATCAAGTTTTTTTCGTTGTTTTTTTTTCTTCTAAATTACAGGCAATTTGGGGCTTGAGGAAGCTCACACTGAAAGGGACACTTCTAATGACTCTTCATCCTCGTTAAATACCTCACTTTTCATTGTCTTTCCATCCATTCTTTCTCTTCTTGCTGTGACTGGACTCATTGCTTTCCTATGTCTTGTACGGCGTAAACGTAAGCCCTGCCTATAAAATAATAGTGAAGTAAAATAAATACGCTGACCTTGCTCTCTCTCTTTCTCTAGAAATGTTCTACAAATTACTTATATCTGTACCTTAAGGGCTTATTGCACACTTACCTCGTAACCCACAAAAGACCTATATTATGTGCCGAGACTTATACACAAAAGTCCATCTAATAAATCTTAAAGTGTGTTAAGGTAAAGCTATACAAGGGCATTTTTATGGGAGGCTTGCTATCCAACACGTAAAAGAAATACAAACAACATAGAAAGAAGTACAAATTGGAAGAAATTTATTTTACAGCATGGGAAAATTGCATGGCTTTCCTCCTTTTCGCTATCTGGTTTCCTATTGTATCCTCCATCATTTATTTACACGATTTCCTGCAGTAAATTTATCTGCATACCAAAGGCATTTTATCACCAACAATTTTAAAAAGTTTGAAAGTTGTAACAGTATCTACGCTATAGTATAGCATTCATATTTAAGTTTCTGGCAGCAGTTTTATGATTTTCTTTCGTTTTAATTTTCCCGAAATGTGTCTGTAAACAATGCAGGTGTTCAATTACTTTTTTACTTTTACATTGAAATAAAGAAAGAAAGGCAGATGGATCCTTTTAAGTATATAAGTACTGGAGGGAATGGAAAAAGGCAAACAAGTCTGTTGGTAGAATTTTTATGTCTAAATTACACAGAAGCTTAAAAGTGGAATAACAACACGTTTCTTTATCAAATGCCACTGGGAAAATTCTTTTTCATCATGTTTCTAGTAAACTGAATAAAACTCTTGTTTGGATTCATAAGTCGATTCAGTAGAACTACATAATTCAGCAGAGAATAAACAGGCTATATAAATGGTAGTCAATACTAGGGTATTTACATATGCATATTAAGTATTCTAAGCCGTGTGTACCGGTTTTAGACTAAAAACGGTCTGCAGGTATATTGTTTGTACGGGTGAAAGTGAGCAGAGAGAAAGACAACATCTTTTTTCTCTTCCATGTGCATTAAAGAGAGGAAGCGAAAAAGGATACTCCGAGAAAAACGGAGAACATAATGGCAGCTGTATTGGAATGGAATACATTTTGGGTTATTTACAATTTTTCATATCTGAACATTTTTTTTTCTCTGCTGCTTTTCCATACTGCAATGTTTGCGTGGAATGCCCTCAGGAATGGGTTTAGGAAGTACAAAAACAGTGATCGGAGACCATCATCCTGCTGGCCTACAAACCCTGATGGAATCTCACCAAACACAAAGGAATAACAGGGATCAACATTACTGCATAGTAAAGAGCACTGACCATCCTTCAGCAGGAGGACTTGGAGATGACCCCGTTCGCTACAAAACGATCGACTCTGCAGGTTTGTTCTTGTTGTACCTTTTGATATTCTAGAATGTATGGGGACGGGTAACAGAAACTGAAAGTATGGAGAAAGTGAGGGAAAGGGAAAGATTTTAAGATTTGTCATTGCTGTGCAATATTCAAGATATGCGAGAGATATCCTACCTTTGTACCTACTACTTACGTAGTAAAAATATTACAAAAATAATGATGACACTTATTGAGCAAGTTTATACGGTATGTCAGCAGCAATGTAGTATATTTTCATGCATAATACAAAACACATAACAACTGGCAAGATGAAGGGAGCTACATCTTGTATAACTTATTCATAAATATTATGATGCTATTGTGTCAACTTACCTCTATTTCATCTCCTGTTGTATCGTGACTTTTTGCAATATGTATTGCTGATGTTTCTATCAGCGTCTTGTGATGTGTCACACTGCTACGTTTATATATTGTTATAAAAAAGGGAAAATCAGGGAGTCAGGTGGGCTGAGTGACTACGTGTCATACTTTTATGACAAGAACGCATATAAAAACTGTCACAAAAATAATGACATATGTGTCTATCCAAAAAGAAACCGTATAAAAAAACGGTGGTGGGGTAGGACAGAATAATTTTTTTCTCCAAGATGTAAAACCTGACGGATGGTCTATGAAAACGGAAAAGAAACATGAAACCCGTTAGTATTATTGTTGTGGCCTTGCTATACTCATAGTCATCGGCTGTTTAGTAGGTTTCAGATTGATGTTTTTTCGTGGTTTGCTTCGGACTTTTCAAATGTAATACATGACGTGGCACTACTAACCGGGTTTAAATGTTGCACAGTACAGAACAGACTATATATTTTCCCAATTCTGCTTGATTCTTTAGAAAGTAAGAGAGAGAGAGAGAGAGAGAAAGAGAAAAGAAGAAAAAAAAGAAGAGAAGATGGAGAAAAAAATGATGATGATGGCATATCGCCTGTCATAAAACTTTATGTTTCGCTCAACATCGAAAAATGAGACTCGTTCTGACTGCTGCTACTGCTGGTAACGTGTGTGCGCATTGCTGCTGTTGTTGTATGACAAGTTTGTGATCATAATATTATTGCTCTCTGTGCACACATCTGCTGTATCACATATTATTTCCCCACGTTCAACGTACATTTATGTCGTCAAGCAAAAGTGGTACACGCTTTGCCAAAGTTCTTATACAAAAAAAAAAGATTTAAAATAGACGAGAAAATACGATAAAAATGTGTGCGCATACAATATTTTTATGGGTTTTCTTTTTCTGCTGTTGTTTACTTTTTTTTCATGTCATGGTATGACTGGCAGCACTACTAGTAGTAGTAGCAGAAAAGCAAGAACCTTATGCCAAGGTAGGTGGGTACATTAAAATAGGTTTGCAGGATGAACGGAAAGAATAATACAAATTGTACAGTGTGCAACATTGGGGAAAAATGAAGCGAAAGTAAAAAGTAGTTTTCCTATTTCTTACTAAAGACTATTTGTTGCCATTTTCTTGTTTGTGATTTCATCCATGAAGAATATGTATCTTGGCTGACATATTTACACTAGACAATTTATCATTTTTACTGGGTATTATTATATTCCGGTAGTAGTATGCTTGTTGTAGTACACGGCTACATCATTGTTAGTAGTAAGAACAAATGGATAGAATTGCATATTACTTCTTTCCTTTTGCAGCACATAAATACACAAACTACTTTCCTTGTGGATTTATTCCTACTCAAAGGGAACAGGGCAATAACAATATTTTTGCTTATTTATGCGGATTTTATCGAACAATACAAACATTATTGTGCGTGCACCGGAGCACTAATACTTTTCTGTGTGAACATACTATTCTGACATATAAAGTGTTCAGCGTGTTGGTTGGATACTAAATGCCTTTTTTTTGGGTCGACAGATTATATAGACGATATCTGTCCATATGCAACATTTCAACTTCCGGAGAAGCCACCAGGAAGACCGGTATTGACAACGACCAGTGGTGGTGCTCTTATTGCTGGTATGGGTGGAATGGTAGGTGGTAGTAGTGGTGGAGGAGGCAGTGGAAGTGGAGGAGCAAGTAGTGG
>JAHZMZ010003045.1:0-10001 GCA_027743805.1 Lepidocyrtoides sp. E14 | reverse complement strand
CTCTGGTTTTCGGGGTCACGGAATAATTTCTCTTGGAAAGAATTTCATTTTTTGAGGGGAATACATAAAAAATCAGAAAGCCTTTCAGAAACCAAACGCTTCATAATAATAATAATAATAATAATAATAATGATAACGCCATCACCACCATCACCAACCACCACGCGTTCACATATGACTCTTGGGCTTTCTATCGAAACGACGACGAAAAGGGTGAAATAACATGATCCATCCATTTTCAAGGCTTACAAAGTCAAATTAGCGTGGAGATTGCCTATTGTTGTAGAGTCAAATGGGTATCAGTATCAAGGCTATTAGGCAAAGCTAATATTATCGATGATGTTAGCTGAATACTATATGGTGGCAATGAAAGCAATGTCAATGTGTGTATACCTATATTACATTATGCATATGAATTTACGTATATGGGAAAAAGCAATAAGTAGTTTAATAGAATTGGGCATAGCTTGGCGTTTGGATGGTGTCGACTGAGAAAGCTCTTAAGATAATAATAATCATAATATAACACAATCTATCTATATAAATGGCTACAATAACATTCCTTGTTACGCACAAATACTAACATTGTTGTAATGTAGAAGTGTGAAGCATTTTATTATTATGCGGTTCGTTCCGGTATGGTGAAGGCATTATTATTATTTTTTTATCCAATGTCTCGCTGTTAGATAATGTGGCATGGCTATATATAAAAAAACGTAGTAAAAGACAGAGACACGGACATAAGGAGATATATACAGGCGGAATTTGGTTTTTGTGTCTAAAAGAGAATTAGTAACCCTTTCTAGTATGCTATAATAAATGCGAGGGAAATGCGAGTGTGTGTGTTGTAGAATGAAATCATGTAATTTGAGCACATTATGATATCACATATTTCCATGCATAGTACATTACGTTACCATCTCCAAGCGGAGATGGTCTTATCGACTAAAATGTCCTGCGGTTGCATGGGTGGCACAACAAATGGCTTACGCTTCTTGCCTTTTTTTACTGTCGTCATCATCAACGTCGTTGTCGTCCCATCCCATCCATTTGTAAAAGTTTGTATTTGAAAATTTCTATATTATGATGTGTGCATAGTGCACATATTAGTGTTTTTTAACTTGTGCATATTTCCATTTTACAAGTAGTACAAAGTCTCAATGGCATAGCCGGAAAGAGGTTGGTTGTTATTAGGTAATATGGTTAGATGATGTAGTGTGTGACTTAAACTTGGTTTAGGGCCAGCAGTATAGCACGATAGCACGCTAGACAAAAATCAGCCAACCTTTTCATTCGTAACTTACTAAACTGTGGCCTAAAGATATTTTCATTCTTTTTTTGCTTTTTTTCTTCAAAGAAAAATGCTGGATGTAATGATGTGCATTTAGTGTCGTGCACGGGTGGACCAATGAGAGATATATGGAGCTGGAGAGATTACGAAAAAAGACCTCGCGTATGTAACAAGAGTGTGGGCTCGGTTGTCACTCTGAAGCCCATTCAAAGTTGAGCTATTAGAAATCAGATAAAAATGGCAAGGGTGAATTTCTGGCATGCGGCTAATGTGTGTGCGTACATGCATTCACAACGAGACCATTTTAGCCAAGATGCATTTTTTCATTGTCCTATGCAGTACATTTAATGTCAGTGGAGGAGAGTAAAGTAATGTTCTGAACAGAAAGGAAAGGGTGGTAAAGCATGAAGAATCTTTTGTAGAAAAAGAACAGAGAATAATAGTATATAGTTTTAAAATGCATTCAAACCTTTCACAGCCAGATATATGCACTTATCCAACCATACAAGTAGGGAAAAAAGTAAATGCATATATACAGTCGTTAATGTGTGTGTACTTGCATCATCAACCACTACTCGCCACAAAGACAAACTCGGCAAAGTCGTACAAGGAAACTTTTTATAATGCATAACGACTCTTCTTCTTTTGTTTCTTTTTTCACTTTCGCTGTTTTTAAAAACATTCCTAGACTTTATAATTTCTTCTGTCAAAGTAGTGGTAGCGGTAGAACAGTGTCGGCGATGGAAAAGGGGAAAATTTTGAACATGCCGCAACCAATGAGCACGATCAGATACATTTAATGAAAAGTTTCGAAATAAAATAAAACTCCAGTACCGAAACTGACTGTATAGCAGTTTGCTGATTACAATGCAATTGGATTGCCGTCATTTTTTTTCATGCATTGTCTGGAAAGGCTGCTTGTATAATTTTAGTCAAGAATGGGAATAAGTTAACTCATTAAAGTGTGCTTGGAATATAATATGCAATACAAACAGAATATTTCCAATTCCATTTTCGTTCGAAGAAGGGTTACCGCAATAATTTCCTGTTTTCTTTTATTTGATGAGTATCTTTATGCAAAATAGTTGAAGCCCTGCTATCTATAGTGCTTATCTTTGGTTAAGCCATTAGGAAGATTGAAGACAATTTTCATTTTGAAACTACGTCGTAGTTATTTGTTCTTTTTTATGATTGCTCCACTCCCTCCTTCATAATATTGAAAGTTTTTTTCATCTATAAACTGCTACTTGTTTTGCTTATGCAAACACTGAAACAATTTGAGGGTACGCATGGCACATACTATATATACGCGTGTCTGTTTGCTCAAGAGAAAAAGACAGACAGAAATTGAAAAATTCGCTGTGGAAATCATGAGTGACATGTCGGCCAGTGTTGAAGGAAGGAATGTACTTAAGATGAAAGTCGAGGAAGACGAATGAGGAAAACCTGAAAAATTACCTTTGACGCGACGTGCTGGCTTCCATTTTACTAAAAAAATATTTTTACCTTAGTTTGTATACAATATTGCCTCTTTCTTTACGACGCACAAATTCCATTATCCACACGAACATCAACATTACATAAAAAAAGTTATGTATACATCGTAAATGAAATGTGGCTTGGCTTACGAAATAACGCAATTGTCAAGAAAAAGTGAGTGTCGGTATGGAAGATGAAGAAATGGAGATTTTCTACAATAACACACGCCATAAAAAAGACGACAAACGGAAGGCAATTTCTTCCTTCTGTTTTGCCACTGCGGTGATGGCTGTTTCTGCTACGGAATCACCATCATCATCATCAGCATCAATTTACCTTCTTCACTTCAATTTTTATGTAGACACAACCTCAGCTACATAAATAATATTATTTCACGACAGTGATTTCTTCCGACGAAGTGTGCTTGCATATTTGACTTACACAAGGACAAAACCAGAGAAGAGGAGGAAGGAAACGCTTTCTTTATACATAACTTGCTACAACTTGCATATTACATTTTTTTGCTACCACCACTAAAGTATGATGAAATAGTACTCGGCTTGTGCTGTTGTTGTCGTTTTGATATTTTTGTTCAATAAGAGAATCTAAGAACTTTTTGAAGTTTACATTACTCAACATTTCATATCATGTATACCGTCGCGTTGTCGGTTCTTTTATGACGCTTTTTCTTCTTTTAGTAGCATTGATATTTTTGCTTATATCATTTTCTCAGTCAATAGCTTTGACGTCTTGGTAGGTGTCGGAAAATACAATAATAGGGTAATTTTTACATACATGTAAACGGGAAAATATTTTCAAGTAGATTTTTTACGTACGTATACTCATGTAAGTATGTAATTTTCTCATGCTGTTTTTTCGCATTCAAATTTTCTATTTAAAATTGACTTACCTTATTGAAATCTAATTTTCTGCGCCGCTCATCCAGGAATTTCCATTTCCTTTATTTGTTTAGTTTGTTTAATAATTTCGCATTTTTGTTTTTCATAAGTGAAAATATAGAGTTGCTTTGCGATGATGTACCGACGCCTGTGGTGCAATAAACGTGCGTCGGCAAAAACACTTTTACTGATCTAATTGTAGCGATAAAAAAGTGATGGAAGTATGCCACTACTACTTCTACTGTATTCTTAAAAACCAGGGCAAAGTGATCAATCATTTACATTTGCGGTGAGCCAAATAAAGCCTTAAAAACTACGTGTTTGACATTGCGTTCGTGAAGTGAAGATAAAGGGATTACGACGAATAACTAGATTGCTTGCATAAGGCTTACAGTGAGGAATAATAATGAAACTATGCAAATAGAAAAAAAAGCAGAAAATATTCTAGTGATGTTGATGACGACGATGACAGCAATGTTGATGATACTTTTGACAGATGATTGATAGGTATACACGATAATTTTATGCGTGTTTATTTTGACAAGATAAGATCGGTTTCATCACTTTTTCCAATACGGCTTGCTGTTGCTACCGACAGGAAAGCACTATCGTTTGGCTTAAAATTGTTTTAAAATGCTTCTGTACACAAAAGCTGCTGTGCAGTTAGTCAGTAGCTTTGTGACATCGAATTCTGGAGTAGTTCAGTAGAATTTCATCTGTCTTTCCTGGAGCCTTTGAAAATCTTAACAAATATGAAAACAAAACTAAATATGCATTAGGTGAGACCTTCTCTCTTGGGAAAACTTTAAAAGCCTTAATTGATGCTTCCCATTACTTCTTCATAACACTCACTCAGTGAGGACTTTTTTTGTTCTAAGGGTCACCAATGTAAAATTGTTTGTTTAAACGTCATGTCCACCGGCGAAAAATGGAACTATTTAAACACGTGCTAATTGCTTGTATAATGCACTTGTTTAATTTTTCCACGACTAGTGCTTTCCATTAAAACATTCATCAAGGCTTCCATTGAACCGTACACTGCTGCTAGACTTGACGCAAATGACTCACAATAAGTCCTAAAAGGTTTTTTTTTTCTGGGCGACAAAAACTATGTAAGATTTCATGCGTACACATGTATTTAAGAAAAAAAGGTAGGTAGAAATGTCCAACATGTGAGCAGTGAGCTGTGGTCTTATATTTAAGTAGACACTCGAAAAATCACGGCTTTACGCATATCTTGAATGTATCTCAACAAGCCTTTAAAAAGAAGAAAGCATTTCTGAGCCGATTTTCGTGTAGACCAATCCCTGTGGCGTTGTTTCCTATTCCTAAGCAAGATGAATAGTTTCTATCGAAAAGATACATAAACATACACACACTCACACCCAGAAGATTATATAATGTATACATAGGCATGTGCCATGCTTGGAAGTAGTTTGCTTGATAAGAGCAGTAAAAGTACAACCGGAACGCTAAGATAGAAGATAAACGACTTTAGTTGGTAGACCCTGAAAAAAAATAATAAAAACTTAGATTTGATTTGAATAGCAGCAAAGGAGTATAGAACTATAACAGCACAGCTTTTCTATATATTATTTACCTATTTGTAATCTTACGACAGAACAGGGTTATGATGCAACCTTGTATTAGTGTGTCCTACGCCGTTTCTCCATTCATGTCGTGTCACATGGTTTACCATTACCATCACACAACATAAAGCATGTGGACTGTTTTTTTTATAAATAAAACTTGCTTGCTCACAGAAAGATAAAGCTGGTAGATAATGGTCTCAAGCAAACAAGCAGCAAGAGATACAGATGGATGACAGTGTAGTATGCGTGTAGTAAGGTTTTCGTTTTTTATTTATAAAATATGTAGGCTTGATGAAATAGGGTAAAACGGGAACACACTCACAAGGAAATATTCTTATCAAAATGACACATAAAAAAGTGAGCCCCACCCAGTTGCCCTAGAATGTGGAACGACAATGACAGTAGTACAGAGTTTAGTAAATGATAATGATACAGATTGAAGCAGAGGATAGGACCCCCATTACTTCTCATTTTATTGTGGTGGTTGCTTGGTTTGTGATATCGGTGAAAGATTATGATTTTTGATGTTGGTAATAAAATGGCCTACTGATTGCATTGTGTATTAAAAGTCATCAGTGTATTATTATTATGACATGCATCGTGAGTGAAAAGGCGAAATATTTAACTTTGTTTTTTAGAGTCTGCTGCTGGAAAAAATAAATGGGATGACAATTTTTGAGAATTAAATACCATGGGTTGGTCTAAACTGGAGAGAAAAGAATACATGACCCGTGGGCTGTCTTGTCACAGCAGCTTACAAACACATTCCAATTTTTAAAATGTCACTTGTGTTCTCTTCTTGTGTGAAAAGTAGATGTACCCGTGGGTTGTCTTGTCACAGCAGCTTACAAACACATTCCAATTTTTAAAATGTCACTTGTGTTCTCTTCTTGTGTGAAAAGTAGATGAAGAAGGTTAAAATTTTATGAGACTGCAAACTTCATAAAATTCGTCGTGTCATTCATCATTAATAAGTGGATGATGGGCGCGATTGAAATAAGAAGGAAAAAAACTACTAAACTTTTTTTTAATATTTTTCCTTGGATCTTAAATCAAAAGAACTTTTATAGTTTCCCGTGTGGAATATTTAAAATAGATAACGAGAATTTCAGCCCTTGGGCTTTTCTTAATAAAATATTTTAAACTGAATGAAATACATACCTAAGAATAATAAGCTGCTACGTGGATTATTATTAACACGAAAAAAAAAATGTTTTTCGAGTGCACTCGTCATACCCACAGAATATTTTTATGGGATGATTGGGATAAGTTGTAACTTGCAGTAAATAATTTGAATGCAAAGTTGATATTCGTTATTTTTGACAACGTATGATGAATGTCTGATTCGATCATGCGCATAAATATTATTATTAATAATATTGTAAAGTTGAAATTGAAACAAGTTGGAAATGTTGTAAAGTACTTTTAGACAGATCCTTATTTTGTGCAGTGTTGATGTGAAAAAAAGGAACAAGAATAAGTAGTTGTTAGATGAGTTAGAGTTAGTAAGTAGCTAGCCAAGTGAGTAAGTATGTCGTCCTTTTTCTTTAAAAGGCATGTGCTTTGCCGATTGTTTTTATATGAAATGTAATTTCTTGGAAAGGCCTTTTTTCCTCGTTTCATCTGTAGGGCAGGTATGGTAAAGATGATCAAGATGATTATCACCATCATTATGACTGGTTGGCTGCCAATGTTGATGATAGCTCACAAATTTTCAGTTTTTATGTGTTGAGATGATGAGACCTGTCCGAAATAATCAGGCCAAAAGTTGAAGTAGATTGTAGCTTTGCTGAGGACCAGGCGTCAAAAGTGGGTGTATCCTGTTCCATCATCATCAGCAACAGCAGATCAGACTGGGTAGTTTACTATTGCTTGACTTGCTATTTATCCAGTAAGCTCTTATTTTCGGTTTCTTTTCTAGTAGAATAACTGCATTGTTAACTATAAAGCTTACAGGAAAGTTGCATTGGACTCTGTTAAATTTTAAATTAAACAGATAACTCAAAAGTAAGATATTCTGTGTAGAATGCACTATTGTCTTGCATTCAAAGTTGGAGGAAAACACCCCAAGTCAAACAATTTAAAGTTGATCTTGAAGATGATCATTCCGTAAAAGTAATGGAAAAAAATCTTTCTTCTTTATCTGTTTTCAAACACATAAAAGTTAACACGATTGTATCCTTGAGGGAAGAAAATGCATTTTCTGGAAGCCCCCCAGAGAAAGAAAAAAAGTTATTGAGCATGCACAACTGTCATTTTCAAAAAAAAAAATCCGAAAAGAAACAGTGTAATGAAATTAAATCAGTATTTTTCCAACCTTTTCTAAATTGGCTACATTGGTTTATTGGATTTGGGTATTTGGGCCTCTAGTTTTCTCTCAGATAGATCTAATAATTCACCGCCGCGATACGTTGTTTCTACAGTCTGTATTACTTTATTTCTTGATAGACCAACGCTATATACCAATCTTGCTTAATTCTATGTTCTGTTTAATTTACATTTACCAGCACGTATTCTCACTTGGACTACAATTATAAAAGAAGTAAGCATATAAGATGCATCCATAAACGGAATATTGACAAGGACAAAAGACGGAGCGATTTCATGATAGAAAGCGTTGATTGTAAAAAGAAGTTTGAAGTTGTTGGAGAAGATTCTTTTATATTGAATACTATGAAGATGAGTTGATGATGATGCTGATACCCGCAAGAAATTTGAAAAAGAGAAAATCGACATAAAAAGTTGTTCCTGAGGAGAGCATATCGTCTCACTCATATTCTAGTTTGCTTCGATGAACGATTCTGTTGCTCTAGAGCTTTGGCGGCGGGATGCATCGTTATTTTAGGACGAACCCTCCAAAAGTGTTATGTCTCATTTGCATTCAGAGAGAGCACAGACCCTGGCAACTCTTTCTCATCATCACACCACCACCACCGCACACTACTACTATTACTGCTGCTGCTGCTGTTTCTTTAACTCGTTGTAAAATTATTGTAAAAAAGGGAAGACGAGAAGAATGTAGCAAAGGAAGCAAGTTCAAGTCATGCATTCATTCACTCTGACTGAACTGAACGCAAGAAACTGCTGTGCTGTGTGGTTACGGTGCGTGCAAACAACCAAAAGCTAGTAGTAGAAGTAAGTAGTAGCAAAAGCAACGTATACACTTTCATCAACAGAGCAGTAGACAAGAAAACTGCAGGCATCTTATTTTTTTGAGCTTCCTCCAGGTTTCCCATGAAGAAGTTCATTCTTATGATGATGATCATCATCATCATCGTGATCATGATGACTACTACTACTACTTGGAGGACGAAAATGATCAGTTTCACTAGTTTCAGAAGAAAAAAAACGAGAGAAGCAGCAGAAAAGTAATAGATGCGATGTTACATTACGGCAGCAAGGCAGAGAGTCATCATCAACAAGAAAGAAGAGCAGAAGCGGCAACAAACTGAATTGAATTCAGTTCATCTTATTTACATATTTTTCCGCTCAGAATAGAAAGTAGTTGGTTAGTCGGTGGTAGTAGCTGGATACAGAGAAACGACGACACGGAGACACATTATATATGGGAAGCAGATTGCTGACAATGCTGTACATTATTGCAGTCATCAACGTTTACTACTACTACTACCACTATCACCACTGATGATGATGATGATGATCGTGAAATAAACCATCATCTTGCATGCATGTAGCATTAGTACTACAAAAGTCTATTTTAGACAATATAAAATGTATTTTGTCGTAAAAAAAGCAAAAAGAAGAAAAACACTGTCACTATACCCTCTTTCTTTACAATAAAGCTACGCTGTTGCATTTTTTATACTTAACGCTTAGGTTGATTGCACTACTTCTCATTGTAAAGCAGGGATTGTCTTGTTGATCATGGCTTCAACTATTGCTGCTATTGCAAATATTATTGTTATTGTGAGACAAAGAAAAAAAACTGATTGTTTCCTCCTACCCTCATTTTCTATTCTTTAAAAAAAATTCCAAGCATGATTATGATACAAAGACTTAATATTGATTTTTGGCACCTTCAACCGTTTTCATTGGACAGCATAATATTGTGATGTGATGCTTCCCATAAAAATGTTGCCGTGTCTGCTCTCTGCTGTAATAATATGCCATGGGTTAAAGTGGTTGTGGATGTTTAAGTGGATTTATAACCACTTCGTATAAACACTAGCAATATTACAGAGTACATATTGGCAATAAAAACGAAGAGACAACAGAAAGGGCATGGCATGAAATGAAATGCAGCTCACCCAAGTTGACTTTTATAGTGATGTACGCATTTCACGCGTAAACACAATTTGAGATGAAAATGAGAGTAGGAAAACAAAGGAGGAGAGAGAGAGAACAGAGAAAATGATGTTTTAGCATAAATGCTCCATGCAAACAATGTAGAATGGATGTTGTTGTAATAGTAGTGTGTGCTTTGAAAATTTGCTCCTACATCCAAATTCGGTTATGGCCCATTAGCAGTTTCCACATGGAAAATGTGGATATTGTTTTCCTCAAGCGTTTTCGTGGTCGTTAGGCGTTTGATATGCTCTACCAACAAAAGTACTTCAACTTAAAATGCATGTACGTCTATTTGAACAAAAGGAAATATTGTCGAGCAAAACTCTGTGTGTCTTTATTTTCCACTATTACATTCTTCAAATTATTACAGAAAATGTTCTCAAGCGTTGTGTAAGCATTTTATAAAGTGTAGCAATTGTCGTTTGTACAAAT
>JAHZMZ010003044.1:0-10030 GCA_027743805.1 Lepidocyrtoides sp. E14 | reverse complement strand
CTTGATTACTTCTTTTCAGTCAAATTAAAAGAACCATATAAAATGCTCACCTTTTTGTCCTTCTTTTTTCCTTTTCCTTTCCCTTTGCCTTTTCCCTTCCCCTTCCCTTTTTCTTTACTCTTATTCTTCCCGTTGTCTCCGTCCCCTCCAAACCCTTCCCCTCCAAAATTTCCACCATTGCCGCCACCTCCATTCCCACCATTACCAAAAAGTCCACTCCCGAAACCCCCATTTCCACCGTTTCCACCATTCCCAAAACCCCCGTTTCCACCATTCCCGAAACCCTCATTTCCATCATTCCCAAAACCACCGTTTCCACCATTTCCATACTGTTGTTTACTAGTATATTTTCCATATCCGTCTCCAATATAGCCATGGCCATACCCTAACGGATGTTTCTTTCTGCGTCTCTGTTCTCTTTCATCACTATCATCATCCTCGTCAATCTCATCATCCTCATCAGTATCCTCGTCTTCATCACCCTTTCTTTGCAGGTTCTTCATTGACTTTATATACTTTGATGTGAGAATGCTACCATTGCTACTCTGCAAACTTTGTAGGCTACTTCTCTCTAGTACCACAGGCGTTTTTGTTGTGGTGACATTTGAAGATGGGATGGTTAAAGTTCCAGTTCCGGCCCTTTTATGAATCTTTACGTATTTTGATGAACTTGAAATGCCCACCCTTTTATGCAACTTGACGCCTTTTGATGTCGACGTTTTATTTGTTGCCAATGTGGTCGATCTTTTCACTCTTAAAAGACCTCTGTACCTATCAAATTCACCCTCGATATAATTACCCGGTATAAAGGCATCTGGCATGGCGTCAAGTGGATGAGCCAGTGTGAATCCTGTCATATCAGGTCTTTCCACTGCTGCAGTCATAAGCCCCAAGTACCATACCTTGGGATTTACGCTGTGGTCGTACAGTAATCTTTTGGCGAGATGAAGAACGTCCCTTGGAGTTTTTTGTTCTGAGAGAAAAAGTATAACCCGAGTTGGCAATATCAAGTCAGAAAGTTGCAGTGCTCAACATAAAATATGACACCTACCGACAAACATTCGTGACAATGTAGTCCATGCATCTACGTGATACGGACTCATGCTGTAAAAGAACTGGCCACGGGGACACAAATTGTTGATAATACTGATTTCATTACTATAGTCTGCTTCCTCATAATCATCATCTCCCTTGTCATCCTCTTCCTCGTCCTCCTCACTACTCGAATTAGACCTGTCATTTTCTCTCTAGACAGTTTTCAAGCCCACGGAACAGATCAAAAAATTCTTGTTGTAGGTGTTGGTCCACAGCTGCAAAATAATTAAACACTCATATGAATGGTAGTGTGTCTTCCTAAGAGGTGTGCAATTATGCAATAATATCACGGCTATATACTTACGGACAGCGGGTACGAAACGCGCTGGAGCATGGTAAGTAAATTCTTCCGGACCATTCCAACCCCACTTCTCGCATTTTGGACTGTAAATAAATTAAATGATGAAAACTTGAAAATAGAAAAGTCGTGCAAAACGCCATGAAATTGTTTATCTGGGAATAGTATCTCAGTAAAAACAAAAGAAACTTACTATAATAAATGGTCCGAGTCCATAAACAACCATCCAAACAATCTGAAATTGTAAAAGTTGATAGTTTATCAGTTTTAATTTGAAAAAGGATGCAAAAATAATCAAATGATTTTAAGAAAAACTTACAAATAAATTCCAGCAAAACTAATCACACGTATGTAGTGATCCTTCGGTATGGATAGGTCGGCGTAAAATGATAAAATTTTATATCTCAAAGTCAACAGTATTTTTATAACTCTTTTCAGCGTGTGCCTCAACTCAGTGTTCAGTGGAAATTTTCCTTTATCATCTAAAATTCCTTTCAATAATCCTAGCCCTTTAAGTGGGCCACCTCCGTGACCAATTCCGACTCCTATGCCTTTGATAGGTCCAAATGGCTTTTTAATGTTGCCAACAAGACCTTTCACGGGGGCACTGACGGCATGCTTGATGCCACCCACAGCGTGCTTTATTCCATCGATGGCTTTCAATGGAACAGCAACCGTATTTTTTAGCACACCAACCGGGTTTTTGTGAGCTCCCAGGCCGTTGGAAGGACCCAGAGGGTTCTTGAATCCGCCAAATCCTTTAATTGGCCCAAGAGGGTTGTTGTGTCCACCAAAATTTAATTGGCCTCCGTTATGCTTCGTTCCCCCAAAGATTTTCAATGGACCAGCTAGAGGGTTGTTGTGTCCACCGAAATTTAATTGGCCTCCGTTATGCTTCGTTCCCCCAAAGACTTTTAATGGACCAACTAGAGGCTTTTTTAAACCCCCAAGCAATTTCAAAGGTCCAAGAAGAACATTTTTTAGACTACCTAATTTAAAACCAGGTTTTCCATGCCCAAATTTAAAGCCGTGACCGCCTGGGTGATGACCAATTGGACCAGGATGATGATGACCAATAGGACCGGGATGATGATGACCAATGGGACCAGGATGATGATGATGATGACCTTGCTGTTGGTGCTCAATATGTTGACCGTGACTTCCACTGCCGCTACCGGGGGAGTTGCCAATGGGCCCTAATCCTGGGCCCACAGGACCTATGCCAATGGGACCAGGACCACCGAAAGAACCTCCACCAAATGGGCCAGAAGAAGGGTTTGAAGAAGGCCTTCCTGGTCCAGGTCCGTCGCCGCCAAAACCTGGGCCGGGAAAGTTAACATTCGCGGAACCCGGAGGGCCTAACCCAGGGTGATGGTGTTCTAGCTCATCAATGGGATGATGCTGGGAATGATCGGGACCTCCTTGGAAAGGGGAATTCCCATTACCGAATCCCGGTCCTCCCATAAAACCAGATCCTGGTGGCCTTTGTTCAACAGATCGTTCGCTGCTAGCGGAGGTTTCAGTATCTTGAAAGCCAATATGGGGAGGTCCCTGAAAAGTTACCACCTGTGGAGGACCAGGAAAGTTTACGACTTGGGAAGAGTGTCCAGGAGGATGATTTGCAGGCACAGTCAATCCTCCTGGAGCATTTTTACCACCATGCAGGATTGCATTTTCAGCCTCTTCAGGCTTCAATATAAGGTGGGCGTTTGGACCTGGAAAGTTTCCAAAATCTTGAAATCCAGGTGAACCAGGTGACTGCTGTGGTCCCGGTCCTAAATGTCCTTGCTGTGTGTGATCACCGGGAGGTCCATCAAAAATAATTGGTCCTGTTTGGCTGAAAGGACCTTGGGGGTTGTGAAAGTGTTGTTGATGTCCTGAATTCGGATCTCCATTTTCATTCCCTAAAATTTCCCCAAATCCCTGAGGTGAATGATCTGTTGATTGTTCAAGTGGTGGTGGAGGTCCCGGTTGTATTCCTTCAATATGAATCCCTTCAAAAACTTGTTGATGATGGATTGGAGAATGTTGGAATGGTCCACTCTGTTGATTATTTGGTTCCCCTAAGTTGTTGGAAGGATGTGACAGTGCGTTATTCTGTGGTGGTATAGAGCCTCCTGGGAATCCTAAACCTATTGGTGCATGTTGTAAAGTGTCTGGTCCAGGGAGATTTTGTCCAGGGAAACCATTGAATCCAGAAGGGGGTGGCTGCTCAGGGCTGTGGTGTTGATGGGTCAAAGGTCCAAAATGATTTGGATCAGTGGAAAATCCTCCAATGCCTGGTGACGGTTGACTCGAGGAATGCTGAAGAGGTACAGATCCTAACTGGTTTGCTCCTAAAAATCCTTCTTGGTTTTGATAACTTTGAGACTGTTGATTTGATGCTTCCACAATGTTTATTGGCTGATTTTGGAACACTCCTGAACCAGAATTTTGAGCTGATGGTCCACCAAGATGATTATTTGGCCCATTAGATAATTTTCCAAAACCAGAATGTTGATGACCTGGAGTATGTTGTATTGGTGAACCTCTGAGATTACTTAGACTATTGGGCACTCCTCCAAATCCAGCATTTCCATGTTGTGGTTGTGCTCCAGCACCGTGGTTTCCACTAGAATGCAGACCAAATTCTCCTGTTGTGTGATGTGGAGAATTATGCAAAGGACCATTATCACTGCGATCAATTTCGACTGACATTGAGCCAAAATTTGATCCATGTTGTTTTTGTGCCGATTCGTCAGAAACACCTCCACTTTGTTGTTGCGGCTCATTTTCAGCTTCACTAGTTGGATCAGACCTTCCTCCTTCAGTACTGCCAGAGTCAAACGATACCGGTTGATTTTGTTGATCGTTAAGCCCATGATAATTTAATACATTATTTCCTCCAGGTCTGTGGTTGAATTGATTTGGATGCTGCTGTCGATGAGAACCGTCATTCCCTGAGAATCCTCCAAACGTGTGAAGCGCTTGGGGTTCTGGCAAGACAGGGGCATTATTGACAGGACTAGGTAACGATCCACCGATGAATCCAGTATTAAATCCATTATGTTGTGGACTATGCTGCTGTGAGCCAGGGAAATGATGCAAAGGGTCAGGTGGAGGATGTTTCCTATGTCCAGGACCTTTATTTGGGGCATTGTGAAATTCACCTAAACCGAGACTTTGTTGCTGCTGCGAGCTACCAAAAAGATTAGGGTTTAAAGGGAATTGTGGAGCGTTTTGTAGAGATGGTTCGTGAAATCCTTGAGAGAGTTCATGGGGAGAATCCTGTCTACCTGAATGAACGTTAAAGATTTCAGAGTCATCTTGTCCAGAGTTGGCTTGAGAACTTTCGGACGGAGGAATTGTACCACCGCTAAAACCAGTAAAATCTCCAAAACCTTGTTCTATACTTGACAAAGAGCGGAAACCATTTCCCTTCTTTTTATGACTAGAGGATTGTCGATGCGGTTGACTAGAAGTAGGAGCATCCAAATTTGATGCAATTGGACGCTGGGTTATCGGTTGAACATTAAATTCATTTAGAGGAGGAGCACCAAGTTTTAAACTTTGCATGTCAGCTTTAAAGCTCTGAGGATTATCTTGACCTGAGGATGGGGAAAAGTGGAACCCATTGAAACCTCCGGATTCCTCATGCCCAATTGGTGAGTGATGCTGATTGTGTTTATTATTATTATTGTGTGGTGGTTCAAATCCAGGAAAACCTTCAGGTTCAGGTGTAGGACCATTTGGCGAGTGATGTTGAGTATGCATATTACTGTGTGATGGGTTAAATCCATTAAAGCCTTCAGGTCTACGTTCTTTGGAAGGATGATGCTGGAGTGGACTACCACTGTGTGATGGGTCAAATCCATTAAATCCTTCAAATCCATGTCCTTCGGAGGGGTGATGCTGATGGGGATTACCGTTGTGTAATGAGTCAAGTCCATTAAGACTTTCAGGTCTAGGTTCTTCAGAGGGGTGATGCTGGAATGGACTACCACTGTGTGATGGGTCAAATCCATTGAAGCCTCCAGGTCCATTGGGTGAATTTTGTTGAATATTATTCAAGGAAGAGTCAAACCGATGGAAGCTTTCGGAACCATGTCCGTTGGGTAAGTGATATTGGGATGGGCTGTTACTGTGGGTTGGACCAGACTCACCGAATCCTTCAGGTCCGTTGGGTGAAAAATGATGGATTTGGTTATTACTGTGGGAGGGCTCAAAATGCCCTTCTGGACGCAATACTGGTACCACTGCCGGAACAGAACCAAATTTCTCAGCACTTTCTGCACTATTTTGCTGCTGGATTCCATCAGTTACTTGAGGCAAGTCGCCCGCATCAAAACTTCCTATAAAACTAGGTTCATTCTGAGATTTATGAGAGGGAGAACTAGTAGGGGGTCTAAAGTTGTTTTCAGAACCAAAACGGGGACCAGTTTCGATTTCAAGTGAAGCAGATGGACTATCCTCTTCACTTTTTTCAAGTTGATGGTTCCCTACAAAACTCTTACCAACACGATCTGCTCGTCTGGTAGGACCTCCATTACCTGGGTAAACGGGACCACGATGGGACGGCTGTTTTGGCTTCCAGCTACTAGGTGGACTGAAGGACGGTGTAGAACTAATCCCAGGGAAATTCCCTGGGACAGATGGTGAGGAAGGAGGAAAGCCAAACTGGCCGTTACCACCATTGCTACTGCCATCATAATGAGTTGATGAGCGAGATTTGTGGGGACTCTGCTGGGGTTGTTTTGTTGGAACTGATTGTGGAGCATCGTTTGGAATTTTATTCTGTACTAAAGTACTATAGGGTGAAAATGTTTTTACATTTGGGTTTGGATTATTATTATGGCTATGGCCCCCATCATTATTTAAAAAGGGGTTTATTTCATGCAACCCACCACCGCTGCTGGTACTGAGAGGAAGCTGGTAAGCTCCTCCAGATGTTGGTTGCGGAGGGGCACTATGATGTAGATTGTTAAAGTTATTTCCCCCCATAAATCCTCCTGATTGTTGGAATGTCGTGGCTAAACGTGATGGCTGTGGTGGCCCATCAAGATTTGAGTGAGGAGCTTGGCCAAAATTTGAGGGTGAAGTTCCACCAAAATGAGATTGTGGAGTTTCAACGAAATTTGACGGCCCGGCACCGCCAAAGTTTGATTGAGCAGACCCACCGAAATTCGAGTGCGAAATGCCCCCAAAGTTTGACTGCGAAGTACCTCCGAAATTTGACTGAGAGTTACCTCGGGAATTTGACTGTGAGCTGCCTGCAAAACTTGATGGTGAAGTACCTCCGAAATTTGACTGAGAGGTACCTCGGGGATTTGACTGTGAATTGCCTGCAAAATTTGTTGGCGCAGTACCTCCAAAATTTGACTGTGGAGGCCCATCAAAGTTGGATTGGACGGGTCTATCAAAATTCGAATGTGCTGCTGGTCCATTGAAATGTGAATGGGGCGTTTTTCCGAAGTTTGAGTGAGAATTTCCGTTGAATTGTGGAAACGATGATGGTCCTCCTGAAATGAAATTTTGATTTGGTCCTCCACTTGCACCAAATGCCCCACCATGTCCAACATTGCCTACTGAAGGCGGAATAATTTCATTTTTGTGCACAAGGGAATCCTCCAAACCAAACTTTTCAAAGCTATGATGAAAATTTGCATTTGACGACTGGGGCATAAACCCATTTGCACCATCACTTCTTTGTTCAGCACCTGTGAATGAATTTAAAGTCGGCGGCGGACCAACAACATTCATAAAATGATCAGATCCCTCAGCAATCTGGTCTGGAATATCCAAATCCAACTCTTGAATTAACGGCTGTGCATCCAGCGATAACAAGTTTTTTGACAAAGTCAAATTTCGACTTTGAACACTTTTCCGTTCTGGCGGAGACGATTTTTGCTGCGGCGGAGGAAGTAATGGAGTAGGAGATGGTGGTGGAGGCAACTCTGACGTTTGTCGTGGCACTCTTGTTGTCGTTGTTGTAGCCGCTGTTCTGCTAGTCGCAGGCTTCACTGTTGTACGAACCGTTGTGGTCGGCTTTGTTTCAACCGTGGTTGTACTCGCCGTCGTTGTACCAGCGGTAGTAGTTGAAGTGGTGGTGGTGGTTGTTGCATATTTCAAATAATATTTTTTACTTGCACCAATTTTGAATGTATGATTTTTCAATGAGGCAAAATTTGTTGTGATAACGTTCAAACTGGATGGAAGACTTTTGGTTCCAGCCGAACTGGAATCTGAACTATTACTTTTTGAGTTTTCCAATGAAACTGATAACCCAACACAGAAAAGCACCACAAAAGGAACTGCAATCACATCCAGCTTTTTACTTCTAGTCCTTCTCCTCCGAAATGGCTGTGAATAAACCCGAAACACTCTCATTTTCACTGATGTTACAAGCAAAATTATCAGAAACGACACGCAGTCTTTTAGTTAGCTTGTAAACTAACAACAATTTGGAATAATTAAGGGGAAGCAAATAATTACTTTTTATGCTACATGTCGGTGGTAGCGGTGTTTGTTTTGTCTTTTACATTTTCCACCTTCCCAACCCTATTCACCCTCATCATTTGCAGCTTGGTGAACAACTGAAAATGAAAATTATTGAAGGTGTAAAAAAGTACTGATTATTAATGCCCACATCATTCATTTCATTTTTCTGCATAAAGCTAAAGTAAAGTAAAGATTTAAGGCAATAAATTTTAATTTGAAATTTACCAAAATTGTATNTTGAAGGTGTAAAAAAGTACTGATTATTAATGCCCACATCATTCATTTCATTTTTCTGCATAAAGCTAAAGTAAAGTAAAGATTTAAGGCAATAAATTTTAATTTGAAATTTACCAAAATTGTATTCATTTAGTAAAGAAAGGGTTTGCTGATTGCTGATTCATGGTAATGATGATAGCGATGAAAAGTAAAAGCAAAACAAAGCGCATCTTGGATATAGGTACATACGCAAAAATTTTTCAAAAATATACAAAGGTTCATATATTGCTACGTTTTTTGGAGTGTAAAAAACTCTTGTATCAATTTCATAAAAAATGTGATTTCTTTTCGCTTGTTTTCACTCAACTCATTCCTACAATTATAGCAGTGGTATATATGTAGTAGTGCACTACTACTACCGCTTGTTGTTTGCATTGTTTCTGCTGCATTTTTCTGCAACATTTTCCTTATATTTATGTATAATGTGCAAATTAGAATGTAAGTTTCAAAAAATATTTTGAATTATAGCGTTGTGAAAAAAAGATAGTGTAATGAAAAGCATTATAATTATTGGTGCAGTTAGTTGTTCTATATTTCCGCAAAATTGAGAGCAGTCATGTTTAACAAGAAAAAACTAATTGGCTGACCAATACAAGCAGTAAAAGTTGTTGGCTAGCTAAATGTGTTTTAAACGCCTTCCGAGATAGCAATCGATGTTTGAAAAATCGAAAGTCCATTTGTTAAAGATGAGCAAGTCATTTTGCATCAGGTAGGCAGGGGTGAGAAGATTAATTAAAATATCTTTCATGTGTGTGTTTCTATTATTACTGCCAAAATGGGGATCAATAAAAATTATAGGTAGTATTGCTGAAATTTAAATTGAAATATTTGAAATAAAAATTTTGTCTTAACTTATGTTTTACAGCGCACATGCATTGTATATTCACATCCGCATTTTATTGGCGCGATATACCTAAATATTTGTTTTGATGCTTTCCTCGACCTTGACCAGTATCAAACTTTGATTTTCAATTTCTCAGTGGCTCAGTTGAGCAGACACGTGTGTAGGAGGATAAACTGCTTGAGGCATTTTTAATTGCTAGTATTTTTGAGAATAAACTTCATATTATACTTTGTATCTAGCCTAAAGTCATGTACATAAACCAGAGAAGGGATATATAAAAATAATAAATTCTGCTTGAGGCATTTTTAATTGCTAGTATTTTTGAGAATAAACTTCATATTATACTTTGTATCTAGCCTAAAGTCATGTACATAAACCAGAGAAGGGATACATAAAAATAATAAATACTGATTAGGATTATCTGCATGATAAGTTGATAAAAGTAGTATTGGTGTTTATTACATTACACATACTGCGATCCTCTGCTAATATTCCCTTGCAGCAGGATAATATTAAACAGCTCAATAAATCCAGTTTTTATCTTCTTGATTTTTAGGTACCTGTTATATATACGTACATATGCTAAGGTGCCTGTGTGGTACTAGTACTACTGGTGACTAGTACCATACTACGTAGTAAATCATAATTAGTATTTGTAAATTTTATTGAAATAATAATGGCGCTTGTTGAATGCAATTCAATCGGACTCAATTTTAGTTGCATTGCATTCTATGATTGATGGCGATTTCTATTGTCTGCACTTTCTTTGGTATTTTGATGATTTGCAATGTTAAGAGCAAGGTGTCATTGAGTGTCCATCTTCAGCAGCTTTATAGAACCATTTTAGCATTAGTGTGAGGCTATAATATGGGATTGGGATTGTTTATATCGCTGACATGACATGAGGTATACGTAAAATGTCAGTTATAATTCTAGTTTCAGTTTCGGTCTACTGACCGTCACTTCCAACAACCTTCACTAGCTTATATATTATGATTGATTAGACATAATATACTGTTATTAATGCATTGCCATTTATA
>JAHZMZ010003043.1:0-19672 GCA_027743805.1 Lepidocyrtoides sp. E14 | reverse complement strand
TGTTATATTTAAGGAAAAGGATTACTCACTTTCTCTCTTATTTAAAAAATTTCAAAGTAATTTCAGCTTTTGTGGTTTAGGCTAGTGAAGTCTTGGAAGCATGATGACATGGCCACTGACTCAAAAGTAAGAAAAAGAAATGAAACGGTGGAGAAAGTCCCATCCATTTTGTACCCTTGAATGGAATGAATAGGGGAAGAAAGTAAGACTACTTTCACCACACACCATCGTTTTACTCCTTTTACTCAACAACTCCCTTTCTTGTATTGGTTCAAAATAGGCTGCTAGTAGTAATAGTAGTAGCACACATACACATACCCTTGTACCATATATGTATGCACAAACATTCATCGTATAAATGTGATTGCTGAAGGGAAAAAAAGCAAGAAAAAAAGTTTGTGATTTCATCGGATCGAGTATAAAAAACATAAAGAATATGTACACAAGAGTAATAGATGAAGCAAAGCAGAATAAAAGAAAGAAAAGAAACAGAAGCGAATCCTAAGGAATCCCAGACCGCTATCATCATAAATCGTCTTTTTTTGGTCTTTTATGCATTTCTTCAGTAGCAGTAGTAGTAGTAGTACCAGTATCAGAGTCGTGTCCGTATCACTATCACTGCGGTTATGCAGGGATTATAAAAACGAAAGGAAAAAAAACGTTAGCTGTTTCAAAATCCATAGACTACTATTGCGAAAAACCAAAAGGAATCCTTTGCTGGTGTGGATGTCACGGTTAAGAACATGTATATTGTATTTATTGAATGGAAGTTTGGATGAAAAAGGAGAGAAAGAAAGGAGTATATTAAAACATACTTTTCTACCACAAGCGTGACAGTCAACACATTCAATGCATTTTTTACACTATCTTTCTTCAATTTTTTTTACGTGTAGGCGTTTGCTTGGGCACACTTTCCATTCGTCTGCCTGTGCTCATTCTATAATAATATGGTTTCCATAAGGTACCTTTTTGATTTTTTTTTCACCATCAAGTGAACAGAAAAAAAAGAGAGAAAAAAATGTTCATGAGTCCTGGTGTGTACCTGTTACCTTTTGAAGATCTCATTTGTTTCTCCTTCTTCCCATTTCTATCAACTACACCCTTTTTTATATAAACTGCCTGCGGTTTCAGTGTGCCGAAATCTAGCACATATTTACTGTGTCGAAGCTTTTATTAGTCACTGCATTGTATTCTCTTGCAGTTTGTGCTTTAAATTACATCGTACGTGATTCACCCAAGTATATCAATATCGCATTGGTTTGGCATATCCACATAAAAAAATTTAAAGACATGCATGCTCATAAACATAATACATTCCCATTTCTCGTGCTTCCTTTTTTCCCATCCACTATCACGAAAAATGTAGTAAAGTAAGTAAGTAGACGGCGCATGTTTGCATATTTATGAATGTAATTTAAAATGCTTTGTGCTTTCCTTAATGTACAAAACAAGTAATGCTTCTTCTTGAATAACGGTTTAAAACTTCAACTTCACACGACGAAATCACTGAGAAATATATTGCATGGTTCATCTTACCTTTATATGGTTCATGGAGGTAGCTCAAAGTAAAATATCAGTAGTTCAATACTAGTAAAGTTACACATGCACAGTAGTTAACATGACATTACAACTGCGTTAGAACAGAGAAAAGCAATACATGTTCGCTCGAAAGAACAACAATTTGGAATGAAAAATGTTGCAGACTTTTTTTTCATTCGTTTCGTTAGCTTTACTTTTTGCCAACATCTACATATAGGTACACATTATAGTTGAGCTGAATTCCCTTCCACACTTGAGATTTATAATGTAAAGTGATATAAAGGCTATTGTCCCCAAAGAAAGAATTTCCAATACTTGGAGTAGTTTTACCTTGCGAATTGCGCGCTATTCAATCATTCATGTTGCCGAAATACAAGTACAAGGAATGTATATGTACAACGAAATCGTCTACATGCTTCACTTGCTTTTTTTCTCGAACATAATATCTCTTCTCTCCATCATCATCATCTGCATAGTATTTCATGAGAGTGGTAACAACGTGGTATGATGGGGAATGAGGACCATTTTCAATTCACAAATTTTAAGTAGAGTCAGTGTACTTGTAGTGAAAAGAGTAGCATTCTTGAGAGAGAAAGTAGGACAAGTGGTGAGTTCGTACAGATTTTTTTTCCCCGCACTTACATCAAATTCACACCGTTCCTTGATGCCCATCATCATCGTATCGCACAGGTAAAGTGGAAAGCCTTGCTTGTTATGTAATGACTTGTGAAAAACATGATGATCCATATAATCAATTCCAGTAACATGCTCTCATTGTGTACTCTGGAAAAAATGCCATATAAACGACGAGGCAGATATTCTATTCATCCATTTTGGATTGACAGTAGTCCTATTACCGGTCCGTAAAACCGCAGTAATGTATCAGAGTACTTTTTTTGTTATACATTTTCACAAACAATGACGTCTCTCTTTTTATAATGCGCCGTATGATATATCATGTATATTATGTAGCTTTACTTCTACTCATCTTCAAAATTTGCAAATACTTGAATGATTAGAATGGAAACTTTAAGTATTCAAACATAAAGTGCTTATAAGTACATACTCTCCAGCAGCAATAGTAGTGGTTTTTTCGTACATTGTACCAAAAATCACATCGTCTCTCTCATGTTCATTGCAAGCTCATTGATGTAACTTGTAAAAAATAATATATTCACTTCGACTCAACTCAAAAAGCATTTATTGTAATCATTACGGTTTGTTGCTTTCATTTGTAGTCGCTTATTGACAGCTTTATTTCCTTAGCTTTGCATGCTCATTTGCTTTGAACTCCTCTTACCCATAATTTTACTCAAACCGTGCTTTCAATGTGTACCGCTTTTATTTTACCTACCTGAAGCTGGTATACTATAATAGCAGTACACATGGTGAAATTGATTGTGGCCTCCTCCCTGTTACACCTTTCTCCGCCCTATGAAAATGTGTAATTGGAGTCTTTGTAAGTAAGCATCAAATGGCTTTGTAAAATAATGTAATGTTTTATTATTTAGCACAGTTGGATACCACCAGAAGATGCATATATTTAGGTACGTGAGTACATATTAAAGGAAAACAATGATAATAATCTAGGTACCAAAAGTGCAACGAAAATGTAGTAGTAGTAGCAAGTTTTTATGTCTTAAGTTTACTTACATAATAACAATAACATTCAAATGACAATAAAAGGGAGTGTGCATGCATACCACTTACTCAGCACAGTTTGTACGTGTGTGCTCTGTGATCACGTACCTTGTCTCCCAATGGAGCTTCTGGAAAACAAAGCGGTGATACCACTTTTATACATACACACACACATATATATATGTATAATTGTCACTGAAGTTTACGGTAAAAAGTTTCATTTTTTAAACTTTCTCTGACACCGTGACGTCCTATTCATGTCCCTTACCAACTGGAATGGCTAACAGCAGTAATGTCATTGTTCATTCCATGGTAAGTATTTTTGTAGGAAACATCCCCGCTTTCATTTCTTAATCCATGTTCATTTCCTACTACTACAGCTCATTTTTAATTATTGTACAGTAGTTGTTTCATATAATGATATTCACGAGTGAAGGAAGGAAGACGTGACAATTCTGGGAGACGAAGAAGAAGCACTTTCATACCAATATTGCAACTCGTTTTTTTAAAAAGCTCTCCAAGCAAAGGCTTGTATTTATAAAAGGTGTATCAGGTGTGTGTGGCAGTTGAATTTATATGTACATAATAATAATGATATTCACAGTTCCAAGTATGAATGACTATTAAGGAATATTGCCTACTGCTGGGAAATGACTTTTTTAGTTACAGGAGACGAAATGACCATTCTCTTTACCAGAATTAATACGCCTTCGTTTTTTAAGTTAAGTGCACAAAAAAACTCCCATCGGTTATATAGCAGATATATATACGGTGTCAGAAGTAATAATATCATGATTGTAAGATCCATTTTACACTGTACGCAAACATTTAGTGTACCATCTCCAGAGGAAAAATTATTTGTAACAAAGAAAGAAGTAATGCAATAATAATATAAAAAGTTTTACATGTCCGGAGGGCTTTCACCGTGAGAAAGACACGGAAAAAGAATTTCAGGACAATGTTGTTCTCATACTATTTGCTACTACACTTGCATTTTTTTGCTTGCTTATTTCCAGCCTATGATGCACTGGGTGCTAATAATATGTTATCGGTCATATACAAAATGTACATACAAGTATCATTTTGACATGAACTCAACAGAAGCCATCTAAAAATGAACCCGTTTTTGCTTTCACTAGACTGGAAAATGTGTTTTTCCTTTAGTTTGTGTGAGAACAAACATCAAATCTACCTAGAAAGTAAAACGGGGGTGTAATGAAATCAAACTTGAATATGCAAGCTAGATAGTAGTAGCCTCATGTTTGCATTATAAATGATGAGAAGACTTTCCCTGTGCACCAGAAGCTTTTCATTTCTAACATTACCATTCTCAGTTTTCATCGCGACGGCACGTTTTGACGGCAGTAATGGGGCGATTGAAGTACCAACTCAGCTATCAGTTTTCCATTTTTGTTTTTCGGCTGGCTTTTTAACTGGCTGTTGTATCCAAGAGAGCATATACATATACCAAATGTATTCTATGTAGACTTAAATGCATACCATTTTGCTACTCACATATTATTTGCTCTACTTTTATAGTTTGACACGACATATTATGAACATACGTGGAAAGTACTGCGTACATAAGTACTCTTTTTGCATGACTCCATTGATGATTGAAGTACGCCATTCCTTTGAAAATTTAAACTGCTTTTGCTGCTATGTAACTCTTTTCTGGAAGTACACATGAGCAATTATGCAAAATCATTGGTGACTTGGGATGCTCCGAGTTTCGACGCAAATTCGGAAAACACTGCACTGTACTTGCAGCATTGCATATTGCGCAACAATAATACAATAAACTTAAGGCGCACTTACAAGAACTGCAGTAGAAATCACCACCATAGTACATTCTCAATGCTGTATTTCTTTGTGCTCTTTCCTGGCTACAAGTCAGTGGCTTAACAGAGATCATCTACCCACTTGTTTTTTCGCTTTCCCATTCAAAGATGAATAGAAACACTTGAAGCATTTTTTTGCATTAGTGAATTTTGAAATTGAAATATCACAAAAGTCGAACAATAAACCACAAAAGCAATGGAAAACACAGCATTTCCTTTTATCTCATTTCACTGCTCAAACAAAAGTCCTAAATAACGCTACCCCTTTTAAACTATTATGGTGGTGATGCAATAACAAAGAAAATTTGTTTACTTGGCACTTACTTAAAACGTGCTGTGTCTCTAATATGCACTTTTAAAATTTGTCAGGCAATTCATTTAAATTGTCGTTCTCTCTTTTCTAAATAAATAAACCATTATAATAAAACACTGTATTTAAGTGGAAACTTGTAGAAAAATATATTTTATCTGGTGGTTTGTTATATTATGTTTTAATTCATGTTGATGACCTACGTCCTCCATCTTCCAGCTTGCACAGTTTTCTGAAATGAAATTGGAAATCGTTTTTGCATTTTTGTAAAAATCTTTGAAATATCTACGCTTATGTTTAATAATGGAGTTCAATGAAGCAAAGTAATGAATGCATAACTATGCGATCTCGACTACCTCGACAATTTAATGTATGTACATACCTTATAGTTCACTTAAAGTTCTTTATGATTTAGCCCCAGAGTAACACGCACTTTACTGTAAACTGTACAGGAAGTTGACTAATGACTAGAACTCTATGGACAAAAAGAATTTCATTAGTTTTGGCTTACAAACCGACAACTCTTCAGTGTTCTCATTTCCCGTTTCTTTGGCTAATCCCATGGTGTATTCCAATTCATAGAATTGTTTCTCCAATTCTTCCTCATTCTTAATGACAAGTAAAAGTGGATGAGAACGCATTCAGTCATACTGACTACGTGTACCCAGAGTAGAAAAACGCTCGTTCTATATTCTATACATCCGAGATGAGACATCAATATAACGCTTCATGTTATTTGTGTTTAATCGGCATGATAAGCTTCTTCTATCATCCAACTTTTGCGTCAAGTGGATCTTTCTCTAAGCCCCTTGAGTATCCATTGAAATAAACAGTACACACAGTGCTCATTCAACTTATTTGACGGGGCATTAACTACTACTACTTCTACAGGTACACTAATATGAAACTGGTTTGTTTGTAGAATAGCACACGTGGCAAGATTGAGTTGAAATCGTAGTACTTTACTCATAGAGTTTCAAAAGGAAAAGATTCATCACGTCAGCAGCGTTCATCCAAAGTCATTTTCCCCATTTCACTCTTCGATATTATTTTTTGGGATTATTAACACTATCGATTTTGTCTGAATGAGTGAGGTAATAATGTGAATGGAAGTGTCTTAAGTTTTCTAATCATACTATTATAGTTTATGGAGAAATCACCGTAGCATAAACCAACTCATTACATAATACTTCAGCAAATACTTTTTCAAGCGAATAATGTTTTAGGAATGAAATTAAACGCATGACATCGACATTTTTATTAAAAATTTATCACACACGCTGCTCCTCCTTTGTAAATACTATGCACGTGAGTGAAAGAGAATAATGAATGACTTATGCTTGTTTACAGTTGTGTAGACATCCAGAATAGTCCATCCTAAAGCTATTATATAGTACAGATATTTGCATCTCGTGTTTCCCTTCACCTGTATGTATACAAAGGGTAAACGTTCCAGTGTAATGGCTACTTTGAAGAAGTGCACTTTGTGTAATCAGTTCCAGTCTGGAAAGCAGTGGCAGCAGAGATGTTTATGACCGCAAGGGATTAAGTGTTATGATGTAATATCCATTATAAATTATAGCAGTTCGTAATAACAGTAATGAGGATGATGGGGATGATGATGTTCCATATCTTAATGAGTTTAGTTTTTCAATGGAAAAGTTATGAGTTCCATTCAACCCAATCTTGCTGCAGTAAGTGATATATGTACATACATGCACACAAAACATAATGGAAACAATGGAGCAAGTACAAAGCAGACGCTTTTTGTCTACTATAATACTACAGCACAAGCAACCTATAAACTCGATAAATTTAATAGAACAAGTTAGCAAGATTTAATATAGCAATATAACTATACAGCGTGAGCATAATATGAACATAACAAACCATGTATATTTTTTCTAAGGTCTGGTAACTTGCGTCCATTTCGTCTAACTAAACTGATATAGGTATGATATAAATGTTCAGTAAAAGTGGTGGAACTGATAATAGGAGAAGTAGTTGAATGAATATTACAAGTTATTATTAAAAGAGCTTATTTGGAAGTACTCTAACAGAAAGTTTGTATTTATCTTGCAACTGCCAGGAGCACTTCATGTCATTGTCATTGACTTCCCAAAAGTAGGGAAAAGAAGGAGAGGGGAAGCAACCCGTCTTCTTCTTCTAGCGCATACTTTGTTTTCCTGAGCGTTGTTGTTTGCAACTATAACCGCAACATACCAAAAAGATGGATGTGATATTATACTGCTGGCTTATAAGTTTATTTACTGGTATGTATGTATTTATGTATCTAGTTTAAGTATAGCATTCCATAAAAACGATGAGGAACGGGCAGAGGATCAGAATGATGATCATGGTTATTACGTTGCAATATAATCCATTGTATTGCACAATTACACTTCATTACTTACACCACCACCATAACATTGTGGTTTGGGTTAGGTTGAAATGTTAGAGATGAGTTACTTTTTCCATATTATATAGATGATGTGTAGATGCCTGTGCGTAATACAAACACTAACTCTTGGCTTTTCCCACTCATCCAGAACCCTGGAATTTTAAAACTTGCAATTAGCTAATATTCTGAACGAATTCTATATGTATTTGTAGCACTAAAGCAAAAGGCTGCAAGGATCGGAGAGGAGGCAATACACGTTTTATGCTGAAGCAATGGCAATAATAACTTTGGTTAATTAAAACTTTGCAAACAACTCTCCACTCGTTGCATTGCTTAAGTCTCACAGTGCATTGGTTTGTTTGTTAACAATTTATTATTCTCATGACGCATGAACACACGTAAAAACTGTATATAGTGTACACAAATGTAGATTTAATAAGTATGCATACGTTGGCATGAAGTAATCAAATTAATCTAAGAAGCAAGACTGTAAAGTTTTGTGTAAGTTACTGCACTCTGTGGCGGTCTAGTCAACTGCGAGCGATGAAAATGTAGTGGCAAACAGGATAGTAATTTTGAACACTTTCTTGATGGTTTACATTGTTGATACATATTATGAAGTAAAAATCACAATTTTTGTCTGCTCTTTTTATATGAAGCAGTGTCATCATCGTAAGTATTTTACAGGGCAATTCAATTACCGTTCTATTTGATTGTGGTGAAAGTATGGAATATAAACAGGAATTTTTGGAACTCTGAGTTACACGACATATGTACGTAGTACTAGTTACATTTAGTATTGTCATAAAATTAAATGGAAAAATATTAGAAAAAGGGAGTAAAATTCATAAAAGTTGTGGTTAGGCTTTAACTTTTCAAAAATACGACAAAAATAAAGAATGTGATGGAAGAAGGCAGCAAATTATTATGGAGTGATGGTTTTATGAGACGGAACACTGTGACAGAGAATGATGTTAATGGTGATGAAGTCAGGGGGAGGATAAAGAATTCTAGATGTGTATTATTTGGCAAATAGTTGCAACAGCCAGTGGCAGTGGGTGGACGTCGACGGTTAGAAGGATTGATGTGAGGATCCTTTCGAAATTATTATTTTTTGTCTCTGTTTTTCTTCAAAATCTCCACACATAAACAATATGCATCATTTCTCATCCCTGTCGCTATTGTTTGGTCCATCAGTTGCAATTTGCAATAATGCATACATTGTTTGCACGTGTAAGTACATACTTGGTGCAATGTCAGTTCTGTACATAAAGCTTGTTAGTGGAATTCACTTCGTAATGGTAAAATTTATTTATTGCTTGTGTATTTTCCCCTGTCCTATAAATATTTACCTATTCTTAAAAAAATGGGTTGTACTTTTTCTAGAAACGACCATCACTTTTGTTTCTTCTCAAATATCCTTTTTTAAGTAATGCTACATTTGAATCTTGCACAACACTGTTTGAATTGAATTTTTTAATGAAATAAGTTACAAAATAGCATACTCCAGCATATGTTTCGAAATTCAATCAATTAGACTACACGAATAGTCGTTCAAACATGTACATAAATGTTTACTTTGTTCGGATGTATACGTGTTTATACTATTTAGGTAGGTACAACACAACATGTTTTCTTTCTCTTCATGCTAACATGTACTTTTTGTAAGATGATCTTTTTCACTCAATATAATATTCACAACGATTTTTCAACAAATTTAAGGGATTTCTTTCCTAAAATAAATCTTGTAGAGAGTTACACAAAATAACTTTTTACTGTAACAAGATCTTGTAATGACATATGTGTGAGCGCAGAAACAAATCTTCACTATTTTTTCTTCTTCTTGGCTTGGCTAGAGTTGAATTGAAATGCCACTACAGTCACCACATGAAACAAACGTATGCACATGCCACGTACGTACGTACATAGGTACGTGTATGCATGTACTTGTATATAAATATAAATATCTTCCTCCCTACGTATACGTTTGTACTACGTCTCTTGTCATCGAGATGACTGTGACATGTCTACACACACAAGAATAAAGAATGTCTTTTTGTAGTCATTGCATTTGCTTCTCTTTGCCTTTTCTGCCTTCGCGTAGACTTTTAGAGTTAAGAAATCATGATGAAAAAGGATATCCCTTCGGATTCCCTGTGACTTTATTATTCGTTTTCGTCGGTGATGTGATGAAGCCTGTTTTTCTGCACCATCTTTCTCAACCCCCCCCCTCCACCCGCACATAGTCACAACCTAAGCATTGCCATTTTACACGTGTCCACGTGTTTGTGTACACTACCGACTATAGGATACTAACCAAAGCAGGAAGAGTAAGGTGTACCACAATGAAAACGTTGTTCTTTTGAGAGAAGATGTGTCGTGTGCATCTTGCATGATAACGTTGTTCTTTTGTTATCTCTATATGCTTATCTAAACCGGCTTACTTAACTTGTCCTCATGCCAGAAAATAAAAATATCTAATTTTGGTTGACTTTCACCACCATTCATTCTCATCACTGGATAAAAGCACATCCAATATGAGCAATATCAGTTCGGCTACATTTTCTCCTCGTCCTTATCAAAGTGTCCCTTAGCAGAGGCAGGGAGGAAGAGCACAAATGCTTAGAAAAAGTAATGTAACAGAGAGAGACAAGATGAGCAGGAAAGTCAATGGGGTGTACATGTCTCTTAAGTCGATGCATCAGAGTGAAAATTGAGCTTGGGGCTAACCTTCGATTTTGTTCGTATTAACACTACTTGCATTGCACGCACGAGCGAGAAACGGGAGATCTGCAAAACATTACATTCATTGTTAAAATCGAAAACGTACGCACAATGTCTTTACACGCTTTAAAGTTCAATAACACAAGGGGAGAGAGAGAGAAGAAAAACTGAGCACAGACAGATTATACGTTTTGCCATTCCCTTCCACCCCAACCTTTACGACCCGTATACATGATGACAATAATTTACTCGGTTTTGTTAAAGGAAAACAATAATGTTGTGTATGTAAGCACTTGTAAATGACAGTTTTTTTACCTCAGAGGAACAGAGAGACATCTTGTGAAAATCTATTTTTACACCGTGAAGCATAAAATATTCACGCATAATGCCATATTTAACTGAGCAGGGTACCAGCATCCAACAAGCAAAAGGAAAATGTTGCATTATCTTCAAAGAGTTCTTTTGACAAATGTTGTGAATTCATGCGTTCATCATTCTGCTGCTGTTGTATGTATGCACATGCTCTTTGCTCTCTTTCCTTAATACTTATCATATTACATTGTGCATAAAAAACAATCTAAAAAAAGACATTATTGTATAAAAAAGTGAATGATATTAATATTTTCGTATTATCACAATTGTTATGAGAAGGGAAGGAGAAAGGAAAATAAAGCTTGCGATAGTTGAGCATAAAATTGTCTCTGTAAGGAAAGCAACCATTCTCTTTTTCTTACCTTCATGTTATGTTGCTGTTCTTCTGAGTAGCATTCTATTTACATGATGAAACCAACAACAGCATAAAGCTTTTTTTTGTTATGAGAACGTGCCTTAGAGTTCATGTTGTAATTTTCGTTAAAAAGTAAGAAAAACAGGAAAGAATGCAACTTTAAGCTTTTCTTTATTTTCCTCTTGGGTTCTTTCACCTTTACACTGGCAACATTTCCGCAGTGGTGTAGTGGTCGTAGTAGTAGTAAGGCTTTATTTCTTTCCATTGTAGTTGTTGTTGTAACCGAAATAGTAGAATACAGTCGTGTCTGTTTACTAGAAAAGAAACAGTAATGCATGCAAGCGCGTGGCGTTTGTGTGTGTGTGTGTCTGTCGAGCGTAGTGCAGCATCAATATTGTTGAGTATAACGGACCAGTTCGTGTGATGTGATGAAAAATATATTGCACACGTCCTGCTTCCGGTGAGTGTAAAGAATAAAAGAAGAAATGTGTATATGCATAAAATAAAATATTTAAACGTGTGTGTAGCATGATTGTTTTTTAATCCGGGAGTTTCTTCTGAGGAAGGTTTTTTGGTTGCTGAGTGCTTTCTTTTTTGTACAGACAAAAGAAAACATGAAATTCTGCTATATTTTTTTGGCGGCTGAAGTATTCCATGATCATCATTTTCGGTAGTTTTTTCCAGTTGAATTGGACATTTTACGGTGTACGGGTTACCTTCATTATTGTCGAAATGCTTACATGAGAGAAATGCTTGCTAAGAACATATGCGCAGCTCCACCCGGGGGGTTACTCTAGTTTTCCTACAAAAAAAAACTTTCATGAAATAAAGTTTATAAGGCATGAAATGCACTTGCATTTAAGTCGGCAAACTGTTTTTTTATTTTTGGCTTTGTTAATCTTTTGAACATAGCCACTTACCATGTAACTATACCCAGTAATATACCTATGTTTGCTAATTGAATTTTAGAAATCCACAGCAAGAAAATGTTGCCGCTTCAAAATTTTAGTATTTAGTAGCACTGGTCATTTGATGATATTTTCATTTTGTGGACTGACAAAGAAAAGCTATCAAACGTAAGTTTGAAAACTAATAAAAATGCTGGTTTTGAGCTAATGCCCACTAAATTGAATCCCAGTGACTGCAAAAAATGCAATAAAAATGCAAGTATTGAGGCGGAATCACCAGTATCACCACACTATCAAAACCCAAACAAAAGAAAGAAATGTTTGAACTTTGAAGTGCACAACACTAGTCAGGCCCCTCCTGTATTTTATAACATGCATACAAAAATACACAAATATAGTCACTTTACCAGTGAAATGGCGAATACAAGTTTGCTGCTGTACTATGAATTTCTGCATGTATACCTATGCCCTTGTTCAAAAATATGCGCATTATTGATACAGTCTCAAGGGATCAAAGTTTTAGTGATATGTATATTCAGCGTTTAGTTTGATCCAAACTCCAAAGTCTCGATCAAAATAAAAATGGATATTGTACACCACATCAATACAGTTGACTTTATAATTTTGGATTGTTTCCGGGTCTCTACTTCATGCATGTAGTATTGTAGGTTCTTTATGCTTCGATTTTTGCCTTCCCGCTAGGCAGAATCGACAGTTTGTTTAATAGTTCAAAGTTTCGAACTCTTCATACACTTTTGTAAAATGAGGAACTTTTAATTGTATTTTTAGACAGTCCTTGTATTTTTCCATTTACATTTTCATCGGTTTGGTTCTAAATGAGTATTCTGTGGTTTTTGCATGTGTGTATTTCACCACAGCTTCATATTTTAAGCTCTATCCCTGAAATAGCCATGTATCTTCAATAATTTTACTAAAATGCACTGCATTGTTTTATGTGCACTTGTCTGGCTTCTAGCAAAATCTAATTATAGATTGGCAAGTTTGCATGCAAATTCACTTTTCAATGTCCATATCACCGCACCGCTGATAAAGACATATAGAATGAAACACAGCCCTGTTAGGCTTTAATCACTTAAATACCAACCCTAAATTGTTAACTAATTTTACATCATACGATTAAATAGTTAATCAAATTTAGCATTAAAAATTCCATCATTTGATGACATGCTAGGATGATTCCGGCAATCTAGCCATTTTCATTTAGAAACGAAAAGAAAGAACTTTAAAAGAACTCATGCAACAAATGACAGCGCTTTTTTCTAGTGAAAAAAGCTCATACTACCAGAAATTTTATACCTGGTGCATATTAGATACGGTTGAGTAGAACTGATGATGCAACGGTTCCATTTTCCATTTTACGTTGACGGTCTCATGGGTTTAGTCGCAAATCATGCATGAATCTCATGAAACAAGTTGATCCATATGTACATTATATGTACCAGCAGCAGCCTAAATTACTCTTAAGCTGCAGTACATAATCATGAGTGAAAGCACATGATACACTTATGTATTGTGGTCACTTTACATTAAATTATAGCCACTCATTGCTTTCCTTCATTACATTACTATTATATACATTTTATGATACCAGCACATTTTTGTTTGATATATACCTGCATACGTAGATTCATACATACATACATTCACTTTCATTATGGAACTTTTTGCTCTAAAGCGCTTCCCCACCGCTTTTGCAAGAGGAATGATGAGAATGCTTGGAGAAAATTTAATAAAGAGCTCCATAACGGTGCATCGCAAGCATGTACATGGACAGAGTAAAAAAGAACAGGGTTTCACACATAAGTACACAAATGTACATACCTACAGATGTGTGATTACGAAGATAGAGGAGATAGTAGATCTCTTTGAACCACGGCAAGTGGAAAAAGACCTCGAAAAAAAAAGTTTTTGATACATGAGCAGATATGATTTTGTTATATTTGTATGATGGAACGACAATGCAATGTTCACTTTCATTTTCATGAATGGTCATTTAAGTAAAAGGGAAAAAAATGCTTGCGTGAGCGCGGCAGTAAAGTTATCTTATTCATGCGGTTTGAATGTCGGCATTTTGCCGTTTTATTTCGGCTATTATTATTGCTTACTGCAATAAATTATCTAAACACAAGTTTTTGCAGCTATTACATACGGACAAACCAAGAACTTTGCCAAACTGTGTGCGGACAACCAGTTATGTTTTGTAATAGCATATGTGAACCCGGTTTTGATAAATTCGTTTTCTAAGAAGTAGGCAAAAGCCTGTGGTGGTTTATTGCTGAAACTGAAAATAGCATTTTTGTATAAAAAAAACTGCCGTGTTGAATACAATGCAATGACGCTCTACAAATTTTACAACAAGCACGCATTTACATCTCTTCCTTTGAATAAATTTTTTATAATATATTATTTTAGCCATTTCGCCAAAATTCATCAAACGATTGAACGAGATGGATCAGCTGAAATGTAAAAAACGGAAGCAGTATCAAATTACTTGCTCAGTAGAAGAAAAAATTCAAAAAATGTGCCAATTCTGTGTATAGTAAAGCGGTTCCAGTTCCGGTAGTTCAGGTAAATCTAGAACCAAAAAAAAGACCAAGAAGAAGCTCAACAGAAGGAATGCATGCATATTTTTTTCTCAACTCATAATGCGTATTTTCATCTGTCTCATATTTTTTACTTTTTCATTTTCTTGAAAGACATTCAAAGCGTTTCTAAAAATCAGTCATGAAGGAAAAATAGAATAAAAAATGCTTTCTGTTTCATTCAAAAATCTAAGCATAAAATGGTTTACATACATGAAGCTACATATGCCAAAGAATAATAATAATATGTGTAAAAGCCTCATATGTGTGCACTGTATTGTATACCTTTCAGTTCTGATTATTATGTTGTATATTTACATTTGCATCACTTACTTATATACACTCATCCTTTCCCCACAACAAGCCCATGAAGTCAACTTAAAGTAAAAGAGAGTATATTCAATCCATGAAAAGATTGTAAAAAAATATTCCGTACAAAAATTCTAGACAATAAATTTTTTTCTCGATTCTTTTCTTCTTTTTTGACTTGATGTATTCTGCTTTCCTTACAGATAGATGACTTTCACAGCCAAGATGCAAAATGGGAAGGACACGTGAAAGATGAAAAAAAATGTTCATGTAAAAAGCCTTCTTGGAACATACAATACACTCAGAAAAAGTCATATTATGTAACCACTACTCACATTGAAACAAGGGACAAAAACTAAAATGTTGAATAACATATTACATAAAAACATGCTTAACAATAACTGGCATTTCTGCTTCAAACAGAAACAGGAAATGCATTAAAGATATGCAGTGAGGCATAATCTAAAGATAGATGTAAGCCTACATACATATAATATGCCACATGGCTTCTCTTGCTTGATTTCATGCTTCACCTTCTCTACGTACGTACGTACGTACATCGACTGCTTTACATGCATATGTCTAGGATTAGATGCGTTTTTCTTTATTTTTCAGTCATTTAATACAGGCTTCTCTGGAGATCATGCTGCTGCTGCTGCTGCTGTATTCCAGAAGATCGTATCATGTAAAGGTAACTCACTGACTATGGCTACCTATTGTAAACTTTCCTTACTGTACTTACATAAAAGCTTTGCTTTGTTTTTTTCCCTTCACTTTTCGGATTCTACTTTCACCAATATTTTCCCTATTAGTATCATTATGCCCCGTAAAAGGTTTTTCAACCTCTGTCAGCTTAACTTGTACTGGTGATGCTGGAGGCATATGTACGTTGAATATTATTACAAAGTAAGCCTGTGTTTTACATTTTTTTGCCGACACATTTTTATGTTAAACAGACTACACCGTATACTTTTATTGTTTCCTAATACCTTCGTAGATGCTCTATTATTGGATATTTCAACTTCTTTACATTTTGAATATTACCTTCCATTCGCATTTATGTATATCGAATAAAATAAGCATCAACAATTCAGCAGTAAAGGAATCGTTGTCCATGTACAAAGTATGGTACATACAACAAAGAATCCGCATTGTCCCAAAAACAAAGTATGTGTAGTTAAGTGCATGCCGTGCTTAGCAGTAGGGGACAGTGACCGAGCACCAACCTCGCATCAAATGAATTCAAATGGAGTATTCGAGTACACGAGAGAATGTAAGTTTATTACTGTTGTATGGTGTGTGCCTAGTACGCTAACAGCTGCATCCATAAAATAAATGATAAATGATCATAGAATCGCATATATATGCATGCATGCAAGCACCTCTCGTATTACTTTAGCTACTGAATATTTAATTTCAATATTCTTACCATGAGCTCCTGTCAAGTTACAAAAGATGCTGAAGAATGTGTATCCGGCCTTATTTTTGCTGTGATATATATTTACCACGGAGAATTGCGCTAGTTTATTGTTAGCAGTAAAATTTAGTTTCGACTATTGATATGAGAGATATATTTTTTACACGACATAATATGCGTAGTTTGCCTCTACCTAAAACAGTTTTAACATCTAATCTATTCATATACAACCTTTAAATTGCTTACTGCTTTTATTAATTGATGTGGTGAAACAATACTTGTATTTTTCCAAAAAAATATAGGTTGGATAACAACAAATTTGGGTAATGTACGATGGTTCTAGAGGTTTTTCATGAAAACTTTGGATACAACCACGGAAGCAAGTTCTTTAGAAATCGGTAAATAATAATATGTAAAATCGTTAGTAGTATGAAGTACATAGTATGAAGTACAAACCAACATTGCCAAAATTAAAATTTTTCGGGGAACAAAATTTATACATATTTGGACTGGAGGACATATAGTGTACGTACTGAAAACGGAATCACATATAAAATATCATCCAATACTATTCGTTATTCGTTACTCATCACTCATGAAGCTCTTCAGATTAAAAACGAAGAAAATGTGTATAGAGTATAGGCTCTACCAAAGAAACGATACGCTCTGAAAGACTTTTAAACTTATCCAGTCGCTACATATGTATGTTGTTCTCTTTACTCTTATTTATTTCTCGTATGAAGTAATGTACGCGTCGTTATTGTGGTTGTTCATAAACCGAATCAAGTCAAATCCAAATAAAACTTTTTGGAAGTGAAAAATGATGTATGTAATCTAATACCACAATATTTTACCAAGACTTGTTTTCTGCAAACAACAACATGATTTAAGCTCATAGCTTATTTTTGTTTGGACTCCTAGAACTGGAACATAATCTTATTCCATGTTGGACCTGGATGATACTGCACACTAAAAAGTTCTGCCGCTGTTACCAGAAAATGTGCTACATACAATGCCAGAAATTTTTGTGTTCTCTTATAGCTAGTGTGCATTATTACATTCTGATTGTGCGGTCTATTTCAGGGGGCAATGTTCACAGTTACAAACTGAAAAAGAATAAAGTGGGAACCCTCCTGCTGGTTTATGCTAACTAAAAAGTAAGGCACAAGTCCAAAAAGCTAAAGAAGTTCCAATACACACACGCAAAAAAAAGAGAAAAAAATGACATTGGAACATTGAAAGAGGAATCTGTGTTCCATTACTTTACGTCTTATGCATATATATACACTACACTCACCAGTAAAAAAATAACTAGATTCTTTTGCTCGCAGATTTGGTTATATTTTTGTAGCTGGTACTGTGTAGGAGGTGGTACAAACAAATTGAATGAAGTGAAAGTAGTTGCACAAAAAAAAATAAACGTGGTTGATCTATGATCTGGTCTGTATTTGAAAGTTCACTACACACAGTCGCTACTCCTACAACTACTTGCCTAAGCATTTGCATCAAATTACACGGCCAATGCACCAGATTGAAAACATAATGGATTGTCTGGTCTGACCTGCACTATTTACGGAGAATGAAAAGTGTATTACTATTACAATGATACAAGATAAAATACACTGATGTATTCTCATTCTTTTCACTGATGGGGAAGAAGAATAAGGAGAAAAGGAAACAATTTTCTTTGATTATTTTTATTATTAGACGGCACATTATTCTATTTTGCTCTCCATCCAGCTATGGCAATTCAGTCATTACATCACGTCTCTTCGACTTCCTTTTTTTTTCTACACGACGACCCTCTCTCTGCTACATACACATAACAAATAACAAACAAACTAGCTTCTTCACATTTCTCCTCTTAAGAAGGAATGAGAAGGACGTGAATGAATGAAGGAATGACTACTACAGATGACTTTTGTGTGTTGGAAGAGACATATCAGGTTTCTCCTGTTCTTGTCTCAACTTTTTGTCTTTTTTTTGTTATTTTACTGGAAGCATGAGCGTTTGTAAGTCTCTTATTTCCGCATTTTAGTAGATAGATAGATACTGAAGCAGCTAAGAATCGTAATAATAATGCTTGCCTATCCAAGTGTACATTACATTCGTTAGTCCGTGTATTATAAGCCAAAACAGAAAGCACATAAATTTCCTTTCCATCGTTTAATGGATATATTACTATCTAATATCACTTGTTGGGAAGCATTTTTTTTTCGTCGTGGCACCCACGTCATGGAATGAGAAGAGACAAGCGCACACATATGCGCACATAAATATCCCCATTGTAAAAGTTCCGAATATACGCACACACACCACTACCGCACCAGTATAAAAAAAATTACAATTCCCTAGGAATGTAATAATGATGGAGAAAAATGAAGCTAATTTACTTTTTCCCTAGTGCTATGTTGGTCTGGTAGAACTACAACAATATTACACTGTTCTATTACTGTGTAGTATGGGTGCTATCAATTCATATTCATGTCAGTGGGCTCTACTACGCTTTCGTTATTAGTCAGTAGTGCTTTTATGTTAATGTAATTTATTCTTGACGATGTTATTTGCACTCTCATTTACGTTTTATAATGAAATTATTTTGTTTTTTTTAATTCTTTACGTACATATGTGACAACACAGCATTCTAGCTGACTTTTGATTAGTCGTACTACTAGATGACTGGCTTTTGATTAGTGGTGGATAGTGTTTTTAATTACAATTTATTATTAATCTTTTACGCTGCAGCGAAAACATTGTAGGAGGGCAAAAGCCAATGATTTAATTGAGTTATTTCAGTACGTACAACAGTAATATTGTATTGCGGGTGGTTATTTCAACACATTCAAAATCCGAATTGTATCCAAGTTTCAAAAGTCAGTCTGACAAGGCATAAATGTGAAGCAGGCAAGAACATAAATCAAGACGCGGGACTCTGTTGAGCCGTTGAGCCATAATGACATTCTGTACAAGTCATAATAAATAGGTACATGACATAAGGCTAGAAGAAGCTTGCATAGCGGGGATGCATAGGCAAAATAAATAAATAAAAAAAACAACATCCATCACAGGAAAACAGATCTTTTCACCACTTTTATTGTGCCTTTTGTTTTTACCATGCCTCTGACCCAAAACAGTATGGTAGTAGTAGTAGTAGTAGTGTAGATAGTACACAAGAAGAGTGATTGGTATGCATCATCAGAAGTCACGGATGAGTGACTGTCCGTAAATAAAATAAACGAATACGTACATGGG
>JAHZMZ010003041.1:0-12464 GCA_027743805.1 Lepidocyrtoides sp. E14 | reverse complement strand
GAACGAACCATCCTATTAATTACAATATTTAGATAAAACAAAACAAAACAAGACACATTGCGTAATTGCTTCCTTTCACATTTAATAATTTTTTTTTCAATCACTCGTCCCTACTCAGTTAGCAGATATCTACTACTGCGAGCATTTGAAACATTAACATAAGAAGAGTGGCCAACCCAACGAAAGGAAAAAAGATTATATAATTTTTTTTCATCTAGGTTCGGCTAGCCGATATTTTTTTAAAGTCGACCGGCATGGCAGGAGACGATGACGAACGAGACTTGATATGCCAGCAGTAAACGATACATGTGATATTATAGATCTAATCGACCACTAGTCTCTCGAATATACGTTAAATTTAAAAGTAGAAGTGCAAGTGGTAAATCAAGCTGCAACTTTATAAAAAAACTGTTTTTTTACCCGTAATTACATAAATACTATGCATTATGTCGATGATCGATTACATGCCTAGATGAATAAAAGGGTATAAAAACTCTGTTAATTTTTAATCGCACATAAAATATTGCACGTGTAGCGAATGTAACAAGGGAAGGCAATATTTAGCATAAGTGTCGCTAGCAGCCGCTAGAAGCGTAACAACAGCAATTTTGTTCTCTAAACTCAACTCCATTCTTCTGATCGGCAAGTTATAATAAGTTACGTACGTTATAATATGTGCTTTGTCTTTCATCGTATAAAACTTTCTCTTCTTCATCATCGTCATCATTAGCCACTTCTCGTAATGTTGCGGCAGTAATAGTATCTGCATTTACTTGTGATTGAGTGAATGAGCGATTGATTCGGACTTTCGAAAAAAAATTCTACTACTTTAGAATAGTGAATACTATAATTGCAAAAAAATATCCTGCTATCAGCAATTACTTTTATTATTTTTCAATGATTCTCAAATCTCAGTCTATTCACCAGTAGTAGTAGTTTGTGATAACGTAACTGAGAACGTTATGTAGTGTCGCAATGCTGTAATATAATAGTCTTTGAAAATCTTTATCCTTTCTGTTTAGTTCCCTCCTTGTTGACGCCTACTAAAATTAATGACATATGAGATACGAGGGAAAACTGATTGACATCGACTTCATGCTGTTCATTGAAGCATACTACTTACATGGCTCATTTGGTGCCAAATTAATATGACGTTTGTGTGACATTGCCCATTATTTTTTACAACTGTTTGAATACGTGAATGTTTTATGAATCATTCTATAAACGCATTTCTCTCTTAATTAGAGCTCTTTCAATCGATTTCCAATCGATTAGCATCGTATAATGAAAATGAATGATTCATTATGGATTACGGTGTCAGAGGAGATTCTTCACTATAGCTATTGCCATTACAGATTACAATGAAATTTCTACCTGCAAATTCAAATGAAATGGTTTTCTTCTACAGAGTCTAAAAACTAAAAAGGGCTTATTCAATTCAAACCAAATAGCTAGAATGCATGACATAACTTTGATTTTTAAAATCTGAATAAAAGGTTTCAACTAATGGCAATGGACATTCAACCATGTGAATACGCTAAGCTCTTACGGAATATGTAGCTAATTTACTATTATCGACCTAAATACAACTAAAACATGTTTACTTCACTAATAGCATGTTATGTAAATTGTAATTTGTTGTAAAAGCGTTAATTTAAAAAAAAAGATCCTTTTCTTCATATTATGTAAGCTCCAAAAGCCCATTTAAGTAAAAGTATGTTAATATCGAAGATACTATATTATAAGTATCTGCAATAACTTAATTAACTTAATTGCCTTAGATTGTTTAAAAAAATTAAATTGATTTCGTATTATATGGTTAGTAAAGCATTCTTACCTTATTAACAGTAAATTTATAACAATTAACTACAGAACAGTCTTATAGATAGTCAGAATCGTCTGGGAATCATAAAAATAGCATTCTGTTAAAAAATGTCAATTAATACTCAATTGTAATGATAGAAAAAAGAGTGCACTAAAAGTCATTTTTTACGATCATGACAGCAATTGTCACTGATATCGCATCAAACGTTACGTTATTTGTTAGTGGTCCGGTTAGTAAAATTTCAAAGAGGCATTAATGGAACACCCGTCACAAAAACAGCAGGCTCTACTCAGTAATTGTCTGGCTCAATGTCTAGTTCATTATCTTCGAGAGGAGTAAAAATGTCATCAATTAGGTCTGCTTTTCGTTTAATGTTTGTATTTTGCCCCTTTTTGTTCACAGTGTTATTTTTTCCGTCGTTGTCATCATCGTCAAGTCGTCTTAAATGTTCATATTCGGGTCGGATATTTATTGGGGAAAGAGTTCCAGAATTGTTGATGAGATCATCTTGCAGGGACGCCGGTGTGGTTGATGATGGTTGAGAAGATGCAGATGGGGAATGCAAATTATTGAGAGCAGTTTTCATGACAAACCGTTGCATCATTGCTGTATTATCTGCATGGCCGTGGGCTGGGGCATCTGAGCGTAAATCTGTTTCTATTCATGGTATTTTGGCAAACAAATCCAAAACATAAAATATACGCCCTTCATGAATTCGGTGCAAAAAGTTGTAGTGGTGCATTATCCCATGACCATTTTGGGTGCTTTGCAATAAATGTTGAAGCCACAGCCACATATGTTTGCAGGGGGTCAACTTTGGAGAGTGTGTAAATTTCTCCCCATGTGTCCCCAAATTCCACAACACAAAAAGCAAATAGCCAGTCAATACTGGTGAATGCTGGCAACACACATACTATATAGCTTATCTATCACATCCATTCACTACTTCAATGAAACAAAATAGCAGTGCAACATTGATCACCCACCACGTGCTGGTGGCAATTGGTGATGCGTGAAGACAAATTCTGTCAAAATGATGTCCGCGAGACAACTTAAAGTCAATAGTAGTGCAACTCAACCATATCAAATATTTCTGTCATCGCCTGTCTGAGTATTTGCCAAGTTGAAGACAATTCAACCGTAAAAAGCTGAAATAATGTGGAACACGCTGCGGTATTGGGGAAATGGGAAACTGTAGAAGAATCCCTCTCTCAGTCTTGCGACAAGGTCATAATAATGTCAAAATATTTAAACAGCCAAAATGTTTAGCACAGTATAATATCTGACACGTTTGACCACTTGTCAATTAAATTAAACCATATTTACCTGGAAATATAGCATTTATTAAGTCGAATAAATTTTTTTTTTACTCTTTATTGTCTTTGAATGGTGGTGGTACGAGTGTCGTTGTCTGTTGCTGTATTATTGCGTACACCTTACTTTTTATCAATCTCTGTCTATTTTTTCTTCTCACTTCGTGTGCATCGTGCAGTATCAGTTGTTTCACTTTGTTCTTTGGCTTTTCATGGGCGGCACTACTACTGCTGCCGGCATTTGAATTGAGCCTTGGAGGATCCGTAGGCTTTTGTACTGCTGTTACATTGAAGAAACTAGTTTGTGTATATTTTTGTGCTTTTTTGGCAGCTACAAATGATGGTGGCATTTGGGAATCCTTGACAAGCGGTTCTGCTTGTTCCAGTGTTAGGCTTTTGGCACCTCTGTGGCTTTTGCTGGGTAATGATGGGGCAATCGGAGACTCCGTTGTACGGTTTTCCTGCTGTCTTATTATAACAATAACAGATTCTTCTGGTTTAAGACTTGTAATGGTTGGTTCCGGTGTGGTTGTTGTTGCTTTTCTGGAAATTGGAGTAGGGACTAATGTTGATCTCATAGCATGAACATGCACGGGAGCAGCAGCCGTCGTTGGTATTCTGTTCAGAGTTCTCAAGCGTCTCATTCGGCGTCTTTTTTCTTTCATTGCTCGGTGCTGTCGTGATCTTGGCATTTGCATCATTTGTCTTTCATCCTCAACATTTTCGTTAGAGTCAACTGCGTAAGACACTGATTGGGAAGATTCTGCAGAGTAGCCTAAATATTTTACTTCGACGGGATTGGCTAATTGAAAGGGGATTGCTTGGCTCATGGCCAACCTAGCCATTGTAATATTCCTCTCTTTATCGATTACAAGCTGTTGTCTCGTGGGTCGCTTTGTTTCCTCTTCTTCTTCACTGCTCCTCTTTTTCTTCAGAAATAGCTTAAATCCATATTTTGGTTCCCAATTTGCATTAGCTGGAACCTCACCCCTACTGCTACGATTATTTCTTTCTTCTGAGGATTTTTCAGTAGGGACAAGAAGATGAGCATTGGCAAACATGGCTTCTTCACCGATGGGATCATCTTCCGCAGAATCTCCTGGCGCATATGAAACTGAAAAGATTGGCTTTAAAGTGGTAGCAGACGTTAAAGGAGAAGTTGTAGGGAACGATGGAATCATGGTGGTTACACTTGTAGATGTTGTTACGGTAGTTTCGTAGCTGGTTTCCTCACGTCGACCATTTGAGTTTGATTCATTTTCTTCTTCGCTGGAAGTTGGTTGTGGACTTGGGGGTAAAATTTGTGTTTCAGGTAGTGGGGTCGTGTATTGTACGTACTGGAGAGGTTCAACCTTGTATGAGTTGTCTGATACGGTGGACGTGTGCACATAGATTACAACAGGTTTTGGTGATGTCACTGGTCGTTGTGTTGTTGAACGTGGGTATCTGTCCTTTCTCCTTCTAAGTAAACTGCTCAACGCTGGCTTGTTACTTGGCTTATGTTTCATTGCAATGGCTTTAATGGTTGCTGAACTGGAAGGGGGTTTTTCTGTTGTAAAGTCTGTGGCTTCTTGTCGGGGAGTAATGGTGAAAGTAGAAGTTGCTTTTTCAGTGGTGGCTGTAGACTCTGGATAGTACTGCCATTGATTCTCTCTGGGTTTGGATGTTGGAATGGTCACGATTCTAAAAGTAGGACCAGGTCTACGCCTCAGTTTTGGACGGAACGTTGTTCTCATTGGAGTTGCTTCTATTATCGTTTTTGGTCTGTTTAGCCTCTCGTATGTGTCATTGTCACCACCACCATCATCATTTTTGTCATGCTCGTCATTGTCATGATAATTATTATTATTATTGTTTCTATCATGTACTATGTAACTACTTTTGTTGATCTCACTAGAAGCGTTAGCATTGATACCAAAAGCGCCACTACCATTTTCAGTAGGATTATTCTCATCTGCGTTGTTATCAACACTACTAGTAATATCAGTACTTGAAGCAGCAGTAGCGTTTGCAGAGGCAGCAGATTTTCTAGGGATTTTAATTCTTCGCCTTCGTTGAGGCATCCACGGACGGTAAATCAGTTGCTCTTTTGAATTACCGTTACTGTTAGTATCACCCCAGTTCTTGTCACCAACTTGTACTTTTTCGGTGGAAGTGATCACCGTGTCAGTTGAAGCATTGGTTAAGAGTGGTTCGTCATTTTCAGCGTCGTCAGTATTGTTAGTAAGATTTTCCAAGTGACCATTGTCACTGTCAAAGTCATTAAAACTAGCAATTGCTGTGTTGTTAATGTGGTTAGTATCAGCATCTAAGTTTTCGTCACTGCCATGATTGTCGTTAGTTTGAAGCAGTAAGTATTCCTTGTCCTTTTGCACATGCTCATTACTCCTAATCTGGTCAAATTCTTTGTCACTACCACTACTACTACTGTTTTGAATTTCCTCCTGCTCATTATGATTATCCTGCTCTTTTTCTTCAACTTGTCCCTCATTTTCATTGTTACCGTCGGCTGGATTGACTGTGTTCTCTTCTGCTGACACTTCCTTGTNTTGTTTTGAATTTCCTCCTGCTCATTATGATTATCCTGCTCTTTTTCTTCAACTTGTCCCTCATTTTCATTGTTACCGTCGGCTGGATTGACTGTGTTCTCTTCTGCTGACACTTCCTTGTCATTGTCATTATAAGTATAGCTATAACTGTCTAAATTTTCTGGTTTGGGAGTTGTACTAGTTGTCGTTGTAGTGGTAGTAGTAGTAGTTGCACTTGTCGTACTAGTCGTTCGTGGGGAACGAGTAAAGTAAGAATTGGGAAACTGTCTTACTGGTCGTATTTCCTTGTTGTTACTACTCACGTAAATGGGAGCGTTTGTGTAAAACATTTTGGAAGGATTATTACTTTCCTGATCAGCGTCATCTTTCACAGCAATTTTCACTGGACTGAACACTGTCGGTTTGGTAAAGCTACTACTACTCTCAATGTCCTCAATTCCTAAGATGGTCACGTCAGTTTTATTAAATTTCGGTACAAACGGGTTGATATGTCTTTGTCTCATTAGCTTGCTGTCCTTTTTCTTTGTTTTCCCAGCCCAAAGATAACTCTTGCCTAACGGTCTTATCGTCACAGGATGTACTCTTCTTCTTTGTGGGGGTTTTATCGTGGATCGTGTGGGATTCACTACAATAGCAGGTGAAGGATGTGATGTTGTGATTAAAAAGGGAGTGCTAGTTGTGGTAGAACTAGCAACGTGCAAGTCTGAATTTGATGCGGTGGAGGAAGTGGGAGTTGGACTGTTGGGTGTTCTAATCGTAGGGGAAGGATAAGTAGAGGTGCTGAATGTACCGCTAGAACTAACAAGGCTCGTTGGTGACATTGTACTACTACTTGATACTAAGCGCTCTGACAAGTTATATTCCTCATTATTACCATCAGTATTGCTACTATTTTCGACGGAACCTTCGCTAGGAACATCGTGTTCATCAACCTGATCAAAGATTTGTTGCCGGTTTTCTTCTTCTTCTACTTCACCCTGACTAACCATTTGATCATCCCTAGCCTGATCATGATCTTCATTGACAACTACCAGTTCCTGCTCACTAGTGTACTCTTCCTCATGAACATAGTTTTCGGTGGGTGCAACTTTACTGTTAGTAGTAATGCGATTGTGATGACGGTTTGATTTATCATGACTACTTGCTGCGCCTACAATTTCCTCATCGTCTACAACATCATCATGATCATGAGATGGGTTGGCGAAATACTTGCCTGCAGTGGTGTGTGAGTCCTCGTTACTCGAATTAATCTCTCCAGACTGTGCATCGGGTGCTGAGGTGGTTGGTGAGGAGGAAGGTCGTCTATAAACAGGATGCAGGTTTTGAGAGGAAGTGGCGTAAGGGTCTCTATTTGCATTACTGGGTTGCCCATACTCAGTCTCGATGCCACCTACGACTACATTATTTGGCACTGGTTGAGAACGTGGAGGAAAGTCTGAACAACAACTTCCTCCAAAAGATGGCAAAGGAGAAGCTTGTGGCTGCTGTTCTATCGACTGCTCAGCACTGTATTGCTGGAAGTTCTGAGAACTTTGGAAACTAGCTTGTTGCTGATAATTATTATTACTAGAGGATTGGAATGCAGCAGCCCCTGTAGGATTTTGTTGATCATTATGATTATTATTATTATAACCCTGTGGATCAACTTGATTACTTGAAATGAATGAGATATCTGTAGGGCCTACAGGTGCTTGGTAATTATTATTATTATTAATATTACTGTTAGCATTGTCATACGACTGAGTAGGGCTCATAGGAGACGTATCTACGAAAGAGGTTGGGAAAGGAGCTTGGGGAGAGGGTGAACCATAATTGGAATTGTCAGGCCGGTTTCCAGTCTGTGAAGGTCCGGTCAACTGTTGAAGTGAGGGCAGCTGGTACGAGCCCTTGTCTCGTCCACGAAGCTTGAGCGTTTCGTACACGCTGAAAACGTCTTTAGTGCCGACCTGGTCAGGCGTCCCGTAACTGAGTGCAGGTCGGTCTTGGGACCCACCGTTACCAGCGCCAGAAGGAGAATTGTACACAAGAGCTGAGCTAAGCTCGCTAGGCTGAGCTAATGAACCGATATTTGAGAAGCGAATCTTATTAATATTTTTATTATTAATTCTTACATGCTTTCTTCGATGAGGTAAAAAGAGTCTTGGCTTGAAAAAGCCGTGGTTATTTCTGTTAGCAGCAGACTTATAGTTAGTGGGTCTGAGAAGCGGTATGCGATGCGGATGGTGGAGTCTGGGTGGGAGGAGCACAGCATGAGCGTGAAGCGAGAGAGTAATACGGGATTTTCTCATGGGTGGAGGGGGACGGTGGTGATGATGACGCTTCAAGTACANGGACGTTTTAGAGGAATAAGTGGAGGGTGATCAATAGGTTCATGAGAACCATCATCATTACGATGAGGGACACCAGAGGGAATGAAATCTGGGCGTCTAGAAATGATAAGGTGACTAGGTAATTTACTTTCACTCGGCTGAGGTGAAGGAGAGGGTATTTCAGAAGGTGATGCAGAGATTGGCGGGGGAGGTGGAGTGATATCAAGGGATGGAGTTGAAGGAGATGGATCAATCAGGGTGGGTTTATTGCTATTGTTAGTTTTTCTGTTATTTTGACGACGGCGCTGATGCCGAAAGTTATCTAGATTTTGACTATTGATATGGCGTTTAGGGTGAACAGCGGATTTTGTACTTGAAGCGTCATCATTGTTCGCATGATCTGCAGTAGTAGTAGCATGAAAATTACCATCAATAACATGATTATCATCATGGGAGCCTTTGTCTTTACCTGGAATATATGACTGACTATTTCCAGCGGATGGATCTGAGGAAGCAAGCGACTGTTGATGGTCAACAGGCTGAGAAGAATAACTAGAGGAAATTTCTATGGCAGGTTGAATATTAAAAGCCCCAGAAAAATCCGAGGATTGCTGCTGGGAACCCCCAGAGTAGTTACTCTGGTCAGGCGTGGAATAGCTCCCTACAGGATTGGAGTATTGCTGCTGAGGTGCATTGTATGGCTGGTGCTCCTGAACAGTGTACTCAATCTGTGGAGCTGAATATTGTTGCTGCTGAACATGAGATTGTTCTTGATACTGTTGCTGCGAAGCTGGAGCGTACTGAGGCTCTTGTGAGGGGGCGCTATACTGCAGCTCTTGCGGTTGAGGGGCATGGTATTGCTCTTGAGGAGCGTTATATTGCTCCTGTGACGGTGCAGGATAATTGGAATCAGATTGGGAGTTGGAATAGCTGTCTTGTGAGCTTCCAAAATGTGAGGCAGAACTTTGTGCATGTGCTAAAGGCAGATTATTATCAGAGTGCTGATGTGCTGAGAGTGCATTATTATTATTGTTATTATTATAGTCAGCGTGAGCAGCAGGTGCAGCAGCACTGGGTGACGACTGGTACTGAGCAGCCGTTTGGTCACCACTGGCTGGAGCGTCATAGGCGTTATTTCTATATTCTGAAGAAGGTGGTTCACCTGAACTGGCTCCAGTTGGGCTTACTTGGCGCTGAATAGGTTGGAGCGCTTGGCGCAGAGTAGGTTGGAGCACTAGGCGCAGAGTAGCTTGGAGCAGGACCACTTGGCACTGCATATGTTGGTTTGGGTGCAGGTGCAACATATGTATTTGACGTTCCGGTGGGTTTTGCGTATGAAGTTGATGGAACAGAATAGGAACTTTGAGGTTGATAGCCGTTCCCTCCTACTGGAGAAATGACAATGAATCCTGAACTGCCAGTAGAGCCGCCGCTGCTGTAACTATCACCGGAGGAGCTGCCCTTCCCTCCGAACCCCCCGCTGAAACTACTAGATATGGAGGAAGCACTGCTGTAGCTATATAATGGATAAAAAAAAACAAATGCAAAAGAAACACATTATTGAATTAAATGATGTGATGTGAGGTGAGGTTGCCAAGTTTTAATAAAATATGTACCCGCCGCCTGGAGGTCCATATCCGGGTTTGGGAGGCCCGTAGCTAGGTTTGGGAGGACCATAACTGGGTTTAGGTGGCCCATAGCTGGGTTTAGGTGGACCATATGAAGGCTGAAAAGGGGTGAAAATTGTTAATTTTATAAACTACACTACTATAATATCATTTCATAAGTAAATACGCAGACAAAATAGTTTTGTCAAATTGGTTTGCTAGAGTTTCGCTTCTGTCGCCACACAAACAAGTGATCACCTTTGGTGGTCCGTAGCCGTGTGAAGGGCCCTTTCCTGAAAGAGATTGAAATAAAAAAATACACGTTCATTTCTACATCAATAATTTTTCAGGTGAATTTATTTGCAAAACGTGATAGTGTATAAAGTGGATTGTGACATTATGATTGTAGTGTAAGTATAATAGCAGTAGAATTATAAAAAGTGTTTTTTATAAAAATGTTTATGTGAGTGAAGTGTACAAAAAAACCAACATGTAGGCTGCCGAGTCTTTAAAATAAACCATTGGTGTGTAAAATCTGACTTTGCAATTTGTAATTTCCTACTTATGATGATTTTAAATTCTATTTTAGCGTGGAATCCTTCTTGTTTAAGGATTTTAATAAAATATTTGACCGTGTATTCACCCATCAATTTAACCGTGTGATGGTGTCAAGAAAACATACCTATATTTTGTGCTCTGCTGCTTGCTTACCATGAAAAATGGCTAGTATTTTAGCGAAGATTTGCTCGTAAATTGTGTCATTCCGAAAGGCAAATTGACAGCATTGAATCAATTTGTGTTAGTCATGAGTCAGAAGTAAAGGCACAAAGTACAGTTCATTTTAATTTGTAATTTTAATTAAATAAATACAGTAGTCGAAATAGTGCTTTTCGTACAAAACGTTCCAGTGACCTTACAAAGTCTGTCCAAAAAAACGTCATCTCGGATAATAATCTCTCTGTGGTAAAAATGTACATCAGTCTTTACTCTTTGGGGGAAGCATCATGAACGAGCAAGTCATCAAAATGCTTTTCAGTTTTTTATTATTCCTTACAAGTAGTATGTAGTAATGGCAGTAAAGAAAATAAAAAAAAATGTCCGCTCAATTGATTTATACTTAGATCTTATTAGTGTTAAATTCTTGCGCTTCTACTCCAGTGGTAGAATGAAGGTTCAATTGGAGCCAGGTAGAAGGGCGTGCGTTATGCAGAGTGGTTTTCATCGTGGTCAACCAGTCCAAAACTTTTACCTGATAAGTCCAAAATTACGTCATGTTTAGTGTTTCGTTTTTTTCTACGCTGAATAGGCTGAGTATACAACATATCCCACAGCTCATTATTTTCAGGCATGGGTTCGAAGGGTAGGTCAACCTTTATGGTTTCAGTAACTCCTCCGATGCCATCCTGCAGACTAAAGTAGTCGTCGTTTGGAAGCTCAGTTGAGTTTGATGACGTGGCATTTATAAAATGTACTGCAGCAGCCGTTGAACTTGTAGCTTCCGGAGAGTTTTCCGCAATCTGTTTCTCCGGTTGTACGATTTGAATAACTTGGCTGAATGAGATGTTGTCTACTTCTTCAGATTTTCTATCCTCGTGGTCGTGCGTTTGTTGGCGACCCACTCTACCGTTTGGGGCGACTTGAGATGTCGAGTTAGTTGGGTCTTCAGTTGACACATGTGTTTTCCATTTTCGGCGAAACCTCATTTTCTTTTTTCGAATTATTGTTGCAGCAGGTTCAGAGTCTGTCCCAATTCTTGAAGTCAGATTTGTAGTGGGAGATGCAGTTGGGTTTATAACGACAACGTTGGTTCTTGTTGAGGGGTAAGCGGTTGTTGTATTCTCAATCCAAACGTTGGTCCTTGTTGGAGGGAAAGCGGTGGTTGTTGTATTCGAAACCACAACATTGGTCCTTGTCCAAAAAAGTGGCACTGATGTAGTCGTAATGTTGTTGTTTACTGCAAAAGTTGAGGAAGTTATGGAAGGGACAAAAGTGCTTCTAAAAACCTGTGCACCCATAGTTGAAGATGTAAGCATGTTCCCCCCGTCACCGCTGCCATCACCAGATGAAGCTGGACTCATGTTTGGTGCTGTTGAGGTGTATGTATTAATCGTATTCACACTATTGGAATTAGATTGTACGTTTGGTGTTGACTGTACAGTTTCTAAATCGTTGGATTCCGTTGGTTGAAAGGAGCGAAGATTATTCAAATTATTATCAATATTATTATTATTTATATTATCATTCTCATCGTCCACAACATTAGATTCTAGATCACGTGCCCGTGGAGGCAGCGGAGGCAGAAAGTTTGTACTCGGCACTGGAGTAACTGTGGGTTGACTTTGAGTCGCTGTCCGATTTCCATTTACAAATTTCCAAAGGGCACTCCAATAAGCTTCCGTGCGAGGACGTTCAATGGGAACAGAAACACCAAGGGGTGGATTCGGATTGGCGCTTACTTCATCGCTATTTTGTATACTATTTCGAGGTGTTGCTGGGAATTGTAAATTTGAGTTTATTGTCGGAGATTGGCCAAGCTGATTAGATGTCTGTTGATAATACGTGTTTTTTGGCCACTGTCCGCTTGGGAAGGGTACAAATTGCGAGTTCTGCTGTGGATTCTGGCCTACTTGAGAAAACTGGCCTTGCTGAGGGATGTTTGCTATTGGAGCTTGTAGATTAGTACTGGGAAATGCAGCTGGAGTTTGTTGAACCGGAGGAAATCCCAAATTGGATGGGACAGGGGATTGGGTGAATCCCACAGGTGATTGTGGAATTCCATAAGACTGTTGAGCGGGTGGAGGAGCCACGCCATATGTCGGGGATGGCTGTGGTAAATAATGGTTGGGTGGTAATGGCTGAGG